>CAKAOI010051802.1:0-117500 GCA_916701655.1 Sebastiscus albofasciatus
TTATTTTCTTTTTTATTCTTCTTAATTATTTTATTCTTTCTGCATCCATCATTGTAGCTTTCCTTTCTACCAGAACAGCTGATCAATATATATATATATATATATATATATATATATATATATATTATTCTGGTGGTTTGAAGAGAATAATATTGTATGTATATTTGTGCAGATATTCTCATTTATCACCTCCAAGCTGTGACATTACTGGTTGCATAAGCCTCAGGGAACACTGTGTATTTTTCTACTATTTAAAAAAAAAAAAGAAGACATGTACAATCTCTGCATGTAACACACCCAGTGTACTGCACAGTACCCAGCATGCATGGGCACTAAATGTCTATATCACAGTGTGCGTAGCCGGATTGACCTGTTAGTGAGTCTCCCACCTCCAGCCCTCTGTGCACTGTGTATGCACCCGGTCCACCATCGAGTACAGTGCACATCTCTGACTATACATGACCCCAGATTATAAAAAATCATTAAACTCAACCTTATTTAGGAGTATGTGCTATGTGAGCACAATGTAATCTGCAATAATTCACAATCACAACTGGATTTAGACACTAGATTCCTCTGCAAAACATAATTTTGTTCATAACTGGTGCAAATTTCCAAGTAATTAAACCACCAATAATACTAATCTACAGGCATGTTAGAGGCTCTGTGAAGCTGCTTTAAGATAAATGTTAACATGAAACTGGACCAAACACTGGACAAGCTTTCATTTGCACAAATGAGTAAGGCTGCACTAACAATGAATCTGTTGTTTCTTGTTTTTGGTTAATTGTTTAGTCTGGAAATAATGAAAAGTGCTTGTCACAATTTCCCAAAAACCCAAGTTGACATCTTCAGATTGCTTCTTTTGTCTAATCAACAGTATAAAATGTAAATATTTACAATTTACGATCATAGAAGACGAAGAAAAGCAGCAAATATTCACATTACGGCTGCACAATTAATCCAAATTTTATCGTGATTACTATATGGCCTACTGCAATTTTCAAATCGCAGCATTTATTAAAATCACAATATTTGTTAAAGGTGAAATGTGTGTCAAAATACCATTTTAAATTAAATATTGTGGTGCTGCAGAGATGCCCTGGCCTCCACGTCATATTCTACAAACTAGAGAAAACATCTTTGTTTGGTACAGATCCCAGCTAAAATCACAGCATAATTATTTTAATGTGTTTTTCAATGAAAATGATGTAAAAACTATCATTCCCTCTAGTATCGTTAATCATATAACAATGGCAATATCAGTCAAAATAATAGAAATTATATAATTTTTCAAAATTGTGCAGCTCTAATTCACATCTGAGAAACTGGAAGCAAGAATAGACAAATAATTGATGGCATTTTTGGTTAAAAAAAGACCATAAAAATAGTTTCAGATTCATTTTCTGATGATTTATTAATCAATTAATTAACTAATTGTTTCAGATCTAAAAGCGAAGTCTTTTTTTATATTATATTTTCCTAAAATTATAACTTTTTCTGGTCATCTTGCCTGTGTTTTTCCTCTATTCCCTCTCTTTTCTTATCCTCTATATGGATTAGATAATCCATATAGAGGATACTCTTCTATATACTGTATACAGCTTGACCTGTCCTTGCTCCAAGTATCCTGCACATCCTGCTAACAATGCAGGCATCTCCCGAGCCGGATCTATTCTTAGACCCTGAAGGTGAAAACAGTAAAGAGGCGCTGTAGCACATGTGATCCACGCCGAGCTAACTTATTTAGATGGACGCTGCAGTGGAGCCAAAACTTTCTAGGAAGAACACTTAAAACCTAGAAGGAGTTTCTCAGCCTGTCGCCACAGAACTTTAAATAATCACTGTTGGCACCTGGGTTTCTGTGCAGCACGGCAAAAATAACTCCATGCAGTATGCATACAGTTTGGACATACTACTTTGTCATAGCATTGTCCCTTGAGCTTTGACTTGCTTGCTCATATATCCGCTGCGCTGAGGATTCTGGGTAAGAAGAGCCAGAAAAGCATGCTGGCTTGCATGCTGCAAAATGCAACCCGATGTAGGACATCCTGGTATTTTTGGCATACTGAATGGTTGTGTCCGAAACTCCATACTAACATGATATTAATTCAGTAACTTAAAGGTCCCATATTATAAAAAAGTGAGATTTTCACGTTTTGTTATTATAAAGCAGGCTTAAGTCCTATATAAATACTGTGAAAGTATCGAAACACTCAATCCACAGGGAAATACACACAGCCCGTATTCAGAAACTCTGCATTTTAAACAAGCTGTCAGGATTTCTGCCCATTTGTGATGTCACAAATATACAATATTTAGACCCTTGACACAGTTTTAAATGTAAACATTCTAAATGTGTCCCAGTTTATTCCTGGTTGCAGTGTAATGTGAATGTCATCAGCTGACAGGAAGTACACATGGACCCAAGCTGTTGCCTAGCAACGCAATTCTGTTGCAATTCCGTTGAAATGCGCCAAAACGGAGCGTTTCAGACAGAGGGTAAATACAGGTATATTCAGACAGACAGACTGAGGTAAATAAAGGTTTTTTTTGAACATTATAGCATGTAAACATGTTCTAGTAGAAACACAAAATACAAGTATGAACCTGAAAATGAGCACGATATGGGACCTTTAAAATAACTCAACATGTTGATTAATTTTGATTTCACATGGGACATGAACGAAAGTTTGACCCATCCATGAACCCCGACCTCCGACCTCCTCCCTATGCAGACTTGGTCGCTCTTCATACTACGTCACCTGGCTTCCTCCTTTGCTCCCATCAGAATTAAGTTGGACAAATGGCCCATATGGTTGTTTTTTCTGTGATGACGGCTTGTTCCGAATTCATACCGAGGCAGTGGCGAAGTGCGGCCAGCGGCAAACTGCCATGCAATGTCTATTAAAAGCTGCGGCGGCCGCTCCCGAGTTCAGAACGCTGTGGCCGTTTGATTCTGCGGCAAAGTGCGGCCAAAGAAAAGCTGAGAATCGTTCACTCAAAACTGTAATTGTTAACCTCATGTTGGCGCTGGAGGAACAATCAGAGGATCTCCAAAGTCTTTAGGATTCATCCTCTGGGGATCATGAAAGACAGCACCAAATGTCATGACAATCCATCCAACAGTTGTTGAGATATTTCACCAACGTTGTTGTTTGTTATCCAAAGATTTCACCTGCTAATGGATGTAGTATCAGGGCATCTCTACTATCACCACAACCATCAGGTCCATTGCATAATGTACTGGTCCTGTTTCCTCCCATTGCAAGACCAGTGTGCCTGGTTTCAGTGTGTGTGGTTTGGAGGGACAGAAGATGGAGCCTCACAGGATCTGATTATCGGGCCAAAATGATTAGGTTTGCTTTAATGAATGCTGTTAGGAAGTGGCCACCGCAGAAAGAATGAGTCATGGTATTGATTGCCGCCCCCACCTTCACTTGCTCCTTCTCCCTTTGCCTCCTCTCTCTGTACCCTCCCCCCTGCATCTCTCCCTCCATCCATTCCATCCTTCTCTTTTCCTTTATCTCAACCCCTTGAAATTCATCTTTCCCCCATCTCACAGCTGGACATGCCAGATTTATTCTCCACAGATACGTCAGGGCAGGATTTTGAGGAGAGGCAGCCGGGCTGAGCGTTGCATACCAATAACGGCATGACTCGCTCCGGCGGTACAGTCTGGATGAGAGAGGGAGAGGAGGATGGGTGGTGGGGAGGAAAGGAGGAGAGGAGGAGAGGAGGGGGTCTTGTCACGAGATGCCACGTCATCGCAGTGTGTGGAATCTATTTTTAGCAGGGTAAACAGAGGGATTCCAGCCCACTGATCATGGCTTCACAGTCAGGACCGTGTGGTGGGAGGCTGGAGACGCTCTGCAGTGTTGAATGAACAACACTTATTTAGTATTTAGTCCTGACTGTCTGTCTGCCACCGCCTCTCCCATCCCCATCCCCGCCCAACGCCTCGACCTGTCAGGGAGAAACACTGCGCCACAAATAGACCTCCTCGCTCCACGTCTGTCTGTCTGTCGCTTTCTCCTCCTCGCTCGGCTTCACATGCAGGCACATATGCACTGCGTCTCTCAGCATGCATACTAATGATGGAGAGCAACCATACAGTACCAGTAATAATAAGAAGAAATGTATTTGTGTGGCACTCTGAGGCGCCAGATAAATGACATTAAATAATAGATAAGATAAAATAGAACTTTATTAATCCCAAAGAAAATTCTTCTTTGCTCAAAATTACAACAACATATGAATAAAAAAACACCACAGAATAATAAATATAAAGTATATAAGAAGTAATATTAACACCAGTGCAAAATAGAATAGCAATAAGAGTAAAATAAATTTAGTAAAATAAGTAAACTAAGATAGAAAAGTAAATTACAACAACATACGAATAGAAACTGGAGTAAAAATATAAAGTGTATAAGAAGAAAAAATGATATAATACATAAAATATATAATATACACCACAAGGTAAAGTCTAAATTGGTGCATTACATTATTGCAAATCTTTATTGCACATTTTTCTTCAACATTTTTTTACACTTTTTTTTCAAGAAATTTTACATTTTTTGTCTGTATTACAAAATGACAGAAAAAAATGTAAAAATGACATGTTTCATTTGTGATTTATTATGTAAATGGTCTTAGATTTACAGTATTGTATTTGTAATTATCTCTATTTAAGCTTCTCTTAAAATTTTTTAAAGATAATTATTCTGTTTTTTAGAGGTTTATGACTCTATTTTAACAATTAATTTATGTTAGAAGAAAAGTATTTCATGAAATTCTAAAAATATTTCTTGTAAAAATACAGCAAAACTTCTGAGTTAATGTAAATTTGGGCTTTTGCAACGTAAAATTACATGTTTCATTTGTGATTTATATGTAAATGGTCTTAGATTTACGGTGTATTACTCTATTCTAACAATAAATATATGTTAAAAGTAAAATAATTCTTGTAATATTACAGTAATAAAGGCTAATTATATAAAGATAATTTTTTTTTACAGTTTATTTATGTTAATTAACGTTAATCAGTTTTTTAACAGACACTTTTCTGGCGCCCCTGCTGCTGGAAAATTTCCATTATTTCACACATGTAATAAAATACCATCAAAGAAGCTGATAATACTTCTGTATTATTATGTAAGATTTTGAATGTCGGACCTTTATTTGTATTTCTATATTGTGGTATTGCTGTTTTTTACTGAAGTAGAGTCTTTGAATACTTCTTCCACCACTGATGCATACAGAACAAGCTGTATATAGACTCACATTGTCAGGGTTTACAGCGGCCCGTCAGACGTCGCCCTTGCAAGAACGCTTTAAATATAGATCCATACCTACATGACGTTCCCAGTTGCTCCGGGGGGTTCATGTGAGACCAAGGTTGGGATTGTTCTGAGAATCCAAAGCCGTCACGTTTGGCCACGTTTGCGGTGCTCGTGCGGTGTGTTTGAGCACTTACTCTAATTAACAATCCCCGGGCTTTGTTCAGGTCCAGCGAGGCGTTGTGTCCTCATCAAATATTCAGACGCTCACACATGTTCAGTGGTATGGATGAGGCCGAGCGACCCGCTTACCTGATACTTAGAGCGCCACTCGGTTAGTTAAAAGTAATCTCTGTGCACCTGACTGATTGATTGACACGCTGCCGGCTCTGTGAGGCAACAGTGGAGCTTTGAGCTAAACGCTAACATGTTGATGTTTAGCAGCTATAATGTTCACCATCTTAGTTTAGCGTGATAGCATGTTAACATTTGCTAATTAGCACTAAACCAGTGAGAAACCTCCTGGTCTGAAAAGTGAAGCCAATGTGCCTTAAACCTGCATTCTTTCTAATGGCCAGCAGGGGGCGACTCCTCTGAATTGCAGTTGTAGTTTTGTTGCAGAAACCTAAATAAGTTTTAGTTATATTGGCTAAATCTACAGAAGTTGTAGTTTTATTGCCTAAACCTAAAGAAGTTGTAGTTTTATTGCTTAAACCTGAAGAAGTTGTAGTTTTATTGCTTAAACCTAACATCTTTTTGCCTAAACCTAAAGAAGTTGTCGTTTTATTGCCTAAACCGAACTGTTTTTTGCCTAAACCTAATGAAGTTGTAGTTTTATGGCCTATACCTAAAGAAGTTGTAGATTTATGGCCTAAACCTAAAGAAGTTGTAGTTTTGTGGCCTAAACCTAAAGAAATTGTAGTTTTATTGCCTAAACCTCACTGTTTTTTGCCTAAACCTAATGAAGTTGTGGTTTTGTGGCCTAAACCTAATGAAGTTGTAGTTTTATTGCCTAAACCTAAAGAAGTTGTAGTTTTGTTGCCTAAACATAAAGAAGCCTTTCATTATTGTGTTCAAAATGTGACGTTTCATTCAGTTTTACGAGTTAGAACGTGCTGCTTTTAAGTTTCACTTTCACTTTTACAAAGCAGTAGGCACAGTAGGCCCCTAATGACCCACATCTATGGTGCTTACAGCGACTGATAACGCCTATCTAATGGCCTGACAACAGCAGAATCCGGTGCACCTACAAACCGTTCTGAGTAATGATTGTGTGAGGGAGTGATACGTCTTCCCTCAACAGAAACTCACTCTTTTACTGTCAGACATTATGAATGTGAGTAATCAAGGGATGTATCTGTAGTCTTAATGGATCTCCGTGACAAATGAAAGTCCTGGGTGTTACCGCAGCCTGGCTCCTGACGGCGCTCCCCGTGTCACCCGGGGTACACCGACTGTATATTAGCCGGCCTCGGAGGTCTGGAGCCGGGCCAAACAGTAATGGTATTGGCTCGAAGAGTGGAAGTTCCCCTCCGTTTATCTCAGAGCCTTCAAATCATCTCAGTTCAACAACAGTGACTTACTCTGCTATCCTACTGTTGTCTGTATCTCATTAACAGGGATGCCCCCTCTCTTCTGTCCACCTCCACCTGCAGACCCTCGTTTCTAGTGCTCAGGTGTCTCAAATTAAAAACCACAAGCCATCATCTCTGCGTCTCCTTAATTGTGAGTTGTTGAAAGAGGCGGCGGTCGGTCGGTAGGTGCCGAGGTTGCTTCTCTGATCTCGACAGCCTGCTGCTTTCCTCTCTAGTTGGAACACCTCATAGAAGTTATTTGAAGGAATAGTTCAAAATTTTGGGAAATACGCTAATCTGCTTTCTTGTTGAGTTAGATGAGAAGATCAATAGCTCTCTCGTACAGCATATCTGTTAAATATGAAGCTACAGCCTAGACAGGTAGCTTTTGTGGCTATTATCATCGCTCTCCACCTGCCTTCAAAACCAAAGGATGGGCTTGATCCACACACTGGATCTCCGAAATCTTAATCACCTGAAACTAAGAATCGTTGTGTTTTTATAAGCTTAGAATGAGCCCTTCATATCTACATATATGGAGACAGTGTGGAGATGCAGCTGGAGATGGATGGATGGTTAGTTAACCAGGTAGCTTGTCCCTCTCCAAAGTGGCAATGCTTGTTTTAGTTGTTACTGCAAAACTTCACATTAGTGAGTTTGTGATTTGCCGCAAGTTGGTTTAGTTTAAATGGAAGTCAGCCTGCTGCACCGATCGCTATGGCAATGGTACACATGAAAATGTCCGCTGCTTTGATCATCCTGCTACGTTGATTTGAATGGTAATGTCCGTTCTACTCCTATTCTAATTCTATGGGAGGGGTATTCAGTTGGTTACAATCTGCAACCACACCGCTAGGTGCCACCAAATCCTTGGTTTGTTGCTTAAACCTAAAGAAGTTGTAGTTTTGTTGCATAAACCTAAAGAAGTTGTAGTTTTGTTGCCTAAACCTACAGAAGTTGTAATTTTATTGCCTAAACCTAAATAAGTTGTAGTTTTATTGTCTAAACCTAACTGTTTTTTTGCCTAAATCTAAAGAAATTGTAGTTTTATTGCCTAAACCTAACTGTTTTGGCAATAAACTACAACCTAAAGAAGTTGTAGTTTTATTGCATAAACCTAAAGAAATCATAGTTTTGTTGCCTAAACCTAAAGAAGTTGTAGTTTTGTTGCCTAAACCTAAAGAAGTTGTAGTTTTGTTGCCTAAACCTAAAGAAGTTGTAGTTTTGTGGCCTAAACCTAAAGAAGTTGTAGTTTTATTGCCTAAACCTAAAGAAATTGTAGTTTTATTGCCTAAACCTAACTGTTTTGTTGCCTAAACCTAAAGAAGTTGTAGTTTTGTTGCCTAAACCTAAAGAAATTGTAGTTTTATTGCCTAAACCTAACTGTTTTGTTGCCTAAACCTAAAGAAGTTGTAGTTTTATTGCATAAACCTAAAGAAATCATAGTTTTTTGCCTAAACCTAAAGAAGTTGTAGTTTTGTTGCCTAAACCTAAAGAAGCCTTTTTGATTGTGTTCAAAATGCTGCATTTCATTCAGTTTTACATGATAAATCCTTCGCACTTTAAATCGAAGCTAGAAAAGAAAAGTTTTTGAATATCTACTAGCAAAAAAACTAGCAAAATAAATCAGTGAATTTCTGTTTCCTCATTCCTCAAATGTTTGTTTTTAAGTAAACACCATTATAGATGCACCAAGCAGCCAGCTGAGCGGTGTGAGGGGTGATTAGCCGAGCTCCCCCTTCCCTCGTCAGACAGTGATGCATCGCCGCCATTTACCAGAACGCAGGAAAGCAGAGCAATTTGAGAAGCATCACAACTAACCCCTGCTAGAAGCCCCACCACCATCACGCTGCTCCCTCCACCGCCGCCCTCCACCGCCGCCGCCCTGATCTAAAAATAGCTCGTCCTCTCTCATCACCCAGCCATCACGTCAGGGCCGCGTTCACTCTCATTTGCTGCCCACGCCTCTTTTTATTTCATGTTGTGATGTTTTGACAGTGTCAGATGATCCCATTAGCTGTGGGTGAGCATGTTTGGCATCCATTTAGGAAAAGAGACTTACAGCTAATTCCACACAGGCTTTTAAATTTAAGAGGTGTAGTTTTCCTAATAGGTTGTACTCTATTTTATTCCTGTCCTGTTGCATTTCTCATACCGGATAAAGGAGGAAGGAAATAGTTTCGAAACATGACTTCTGGTATTTATGGAATATGAGTGTGAAATCTTTGACAGCACACTCTTCCACAGAGCTGCGTGTTAGTTGTTAAGCTCGTTAAATTAACATTAGCGGGACATCGTTGAGTCTCATCTGGGCTGTTTCTCGTTCACAGGAAGAAGGAGTGGAAGGAAACCGTCACTGGAGATGGACGGCAGGTCAGTGGCAAAATCTCATATCTGTAGTTTTCATTAACTAAACATTTTCTGTCAGCTGAGCAGTGGAGGAGGAAGTATTCAGAGCCTTTACTTAAATAAAAGCACCAATACAACAATGTAGAAATACTCCATGACAAGTAAAATCCTTCATTTAAAATCCTACTTTTAGATTTGAATGTGTTGATTCTGCATACTGAGTACTTTTACTTTGATACTTTAAGTACATTTTGCTGATAATACTTCTGTACTTTTACTTAAGTAACATTTTGAATTCAGGCCTTTAACTTGTAATGGAGTATTTTTAATCTGTGGTATTTCTACTTTTACTAAAGTAAAGGATCTGAGTACTACTTCCACCACTGCGTAGAAAGATAAAGCAGCATAAGATGTATCTAAAGTTACTAAAGCCTTGTCTACACGTATACAGATATTTTTAAAAACAGATATCCGTCCACATGACCTTCATTTTATAAAATATCTCAAAAACGACTCCAAACGCTCGCCGTAATGTTTATGTCCATAGCCCTTCTGAGTGCTCCAAACTAGGGATGTCACGATACCAGAAATCTAGTAGTCGATACCAATACCAGTGAACTTCCACGATTCTTGACAAAAAAAAACAACAACAATTAATCCCATGTAATTCAACACATACTCTTTTATTAAAAACATTTGAACATTACAAAAAACAGAGGCCTTTAAGTAATAAATAAAAAGAATTGACCCATTTTGTTCATTTTAGCGTATCAGCGGCATGTTATTAATCGATAATCAGACGACGGACTCTACATACAGACCCTGAATGCATCTGGTCCGTCCGCTCAGAGTAGTAGCAGCAGGAGGCAGAGGATTTATTGTCGAAGCGAATATTTGGCAATATTTCCCGTTTAATCCCAATGCTATAAGGGAACCATAACGTTAATGAGATAATCGCCGTGAGGTGGATGGAGCCGTCACAGCCGGTGTGCACGGAGCAGCGGCGCCAGCTAGACCCCCGCAGTGGAGCCCCACAGCAAAAGCGCCACCAGAGAGGCCAGACACACCGCCACCTGACAGTAAAGATCAGAGTCAGCACTCTGCACATGTTGACCGTCATCTTTCTTGTAAAATGTCCGGTGTAATTGGTAATACCAGTGCTGTCACAAGTTTATTAACCGGTGGGAACATTTTCCTCACCGTCACATCCCTACCAACAACCATTACAGGCATCATACGGTACCTTCAGTACTGTAGAAAAAGAGTACCGTCACTTTTTTTAAAAATGTTGGCATCGACTTGGTACCGAAGTATCGGTTCTCGTGACATCCCTACTCCAAACCTCGCCTTCTGTCTCAACATGTTTAACATGTAAAAAAGCCAGTAATACCCCATCTGCTCATTACACAAAGCAACAATGGGCACGAAATGAGGAGTTTTTGGGACCCAAAACTCAGTTTGCGTGTGGACGAGAGGCAAATAGAGGAAAATATCTGTTTTTAAAATATCTGTATATGTGTAGACAGGGCTTTAATACCTCAAAATTGTAGTTAAGTACGGTACTTAAATGCGCCGCTGCAGCTGAGATTATTTTTGAACTATGTAACCTCAATACCCGCCTCGGTGTGATAATGAAATTAAAACTCAGCTGAAGTGAAAAATAAAGATAGAAATCCACGGGGAACTCAATGAAACGCACGCTGCAGCAGCCAGCACGACATCCTGACAAAAATACCGTCAGTGACATCACAGCAGTCGACGCGCAGTCACCTGTAACTCAAACCTCTGTTTGATACGTGCATGATGAGTAACAGGCGTGGTGGCTGGTGAGGAAAGATGTGTTCGACAAGATCACAAATTAACAGCTGTAATAGCAGCAGATGTTCACGGTGTGTAGCGGGACGGTGTGGTTGATTCTGTTAGCGTGTGTTCTGCTGATGCTCAGATAATGTGTGTGTGTGTGTGTGTGTGCGCGTGTGTGTTGGGCGGAGTACCCATCAACAAGTCATTTCATTCTGAGGATGTACATCCCTGCAGCTCGCAGATAAAAACCAGAGGCTGAGAAGCTGAGAGCGAGGAGGAGGATGCTGCTGCACAAAGCTCATTCTCATTCCCAGCCTCGCTTCCTGTTCGTCGGTATGACAGTAAATTTAATCTTGCTGCAAGTTCACCTTTTGTGATCCGCTGTAGTAAATGTCTTCAGGTTCATCCTCAGAGCTGGAAGGCCTCACGCAAACTCCTGTGCTGGATATAAGGTGTTTGAAGTGTCCTTAAAGATGCAGCAGCAGCAGCAGCAGCAGCGACATGATCCCCTATAGAACGCGTCTGGCTGCAGGTGGGATATTTATAACCGCAAACCCACTGAGACGCGTCGGCTGGATGTAATTAAAGAGACGTTTATAAAGCGTAGACATGTGAGTCGGGGTTTATCCTACGCTCGCAGCGGTGCACATCAGGTCTCGTTTCGAAGAACTAGCAGCAGATTGTTCCTCTGATGTATTCACAGTTTCAGAGCTACGCTTCTGGTTTTTCACTCACCGCTGTTTTGAACAGAATCCTTTATAGTTTGACATTCTGGGAAATACTTTTATTCACTTTCTTAACGAGAGTTAGACGAGAAGATGGATACCTCTCTCGTATCTGTTAAATATGAAGACTATAAAGACTGGGGAAAACAGATAGCTTGGCTCTGTTCAAAGGTACAAAATCTGCCTTCCTTGCTCCTGTAAAGCTCACTAATAAACACAATATCAAGATACTGCTGCCGGCCAAAATAGTCCAACACATAACCCCCTGTAAATTGTTGTTTTTGCACTTGTTTTTTGTACGGATGAAACAAACAAGATGAAACGTTACCCCACAGATCAGCATGCATGTGATCTGCGGATTAATTACACAGTTTAACCATCGCAGTATGAATAAAGTTTTAGTGCCGATCATTATCAAACGATATTTAGTAAAAATATGGGAGATCGCCGATCCCTGATGCTACATTGTGAACAACAAATCTGTGTTGAAATCGGCAGGAGGAGAGCTAGTAACGTTAGCGGCATCGGAGAAGCTAATGTACGGAAGTTCTGTTACATTATGTTGGGTTCAGGCTCTATACAGTAAAAATGAGTATTGGGCAATGGTAAATTCTAAGTCTTCTAAGTCTTGTAAAATGTGGTTTTTGGTGAAAAACTTGAATAAATCCAGTTGTTTAAAGGAGATGTTTTCACATCAATATATACTGGGAAAAAAAAGTTTGGAAACTTGTGTTTGACGGATTATTTCTCTGTTGTAACAATGCTAACTGGCGTTGTATTTTACATGGTTGGAGAGCATTTTGGCAAATTTTTCTTGGGCGCTTCCCACATAATCAGCTGTGCTGCTCATCCCACAAATGCATGATCCTTACAAGTTGGACATCATTGTAAAGGTAAATAAACAGGCTTTCCAACCATGTAAAATACAATGACCATTAGCAATGTAACAACAGAGAAATAATCCACCAAACACAAGCTTCTGAATTTTTTTTTCCCAGTTTAGAATAGACAGTAGAGAGAGAAATATGACCATGGTTTACCTTCCTAACACGAGCTCTAAGCAGATTGTAATACGTTATTAAAACCTACTACTGCTTTGCATGTTAAAAGTCAGCCTGCTGCAGGCTGTAGCTTCATATTTACCGTACAGATATGAATGCAAAATTGAAGCCCACGCCCAAGTTACACGTTAATGTGATCAGATATCGTGATCAGCCAGTGTTGTTGTGTTGTTGTGTTGATGTGTTGATGTGTTGTGTTGTTAAGCAGGACATTTAAGTTATTTAAGGGTAGACAAGCTTCTTCCTTATCCACATGTAAATGCAGATTGTAAACTACAGCTACAGTCGGGAATAAAGGCGCACCGTTTTGCTCGTTCACTGATTTGTTAGTCAAAAGAACAGACCCGTGTTGGCACCACTCAGCTGGCTCATTCAAATTCTGTGGGCGACGCAGGTGAGGTTGGGACGGGGCTGGTCACGACACCCTGCAAATAGATGCATAATCACCAGAGCAGGTGATCTGCCTCTGGGATCACAGATAAACGTCACATGTTCTTCACTACATCTTCAAACATCTCTAGTAGTATCACATTTATAAATAATCAGGATTGCGTTGAGGATTTGTGTGGATGTTTCAGCAGAGCTTCGCTGGCTGTTTTATTGGTTGTGTGTTTCACTGAGTGAGTTGAATGTGAGTGATATCCTTATTTTATACCCATTTGTTGGACACTTTTATCAGTTAATTGCTTTTGTAAAACGGTCATCGAGTGTGGCAATATGAAAGTGATAGACACATTCCAGTTTAATTAGTTTTTATTAATAAATAATAATGTTTTTTTTCTCGGAGGCGGAGTGATACGGAGTGAAAGGGCAAAGGAATCAAACGTTATAGCCCTGGTATTTGGGTATTATATCACGGCTATGAACCAATCAGATTGCTTGATTTGAGCTACCAATCAACAATTTGTTGAATTAATTGATTCGTTTAAATCATTTTTTTAAAGAAAAAAATGCCAAAATATGCAAATTTTCAGTTTTTCTCAGTTTTATATAATTTATAAATTCATATCTCTGGGTTTTGGACTGTTGCTTGGACAAAAGAAGATATTTGAAAACAGCACTTTGGACCTTCTTTCTGGTATTTTGTAGATCAAACAATTAAAAGATCAATTGAGAAACTAATCAGCAGATTAATAGATACTGACAATAGTCATAGTCATTTTTTTAAGCCAAAAAAAGCCTAAATTTCTCTGGTTCCAGCCTCTCAAATGTGAGGATTTGCTGTTTATCTTTGCTTTATATCATTAACATCATTGCAAAATTAATATCTTTGGGTTTTAGACTGTCGCACAAACAACACATTTGAAAATGTCACCTTTCTGACATTTTATAGACCATTATGCTCATTTCTTGCAGACTTTAATTAGTTAAAAAACAAGTTTTTATTACTGTTTTTAATCTCTAGATTTTTGATGAGAAATGAGACAAGTACGAGCAGAAAGAAAGAAAAAGCTCTCAATCTTTTTTTTTGCTTTTTATTGAATATAGGGTAAATAAACAACAATAAAAAAATATATATCTTATCAACAGTAATAAGTAAAATACTAATCAAATAAGTAAAAGTTACAACGGGGTATCATCAAACAACTCTTCATAAACAATAATAAACACACTTTTGTCTATATTTAAGTTATATTCTATCAAAAAGAGATTACTATTATGTATATATGTACTATTTATAGATTTGCATTTAATTGCATTTCACTGTACACTGTACTTGTATGCATATGACAAATAAACTTGAAACTTGATTCATATTAGTGGAAGATTAGTGGAAAATGAAATGATTCATGATAAACCACAAGGACTTAATGTTGCTCTTATTCTCTAATTGTAATCTAATTCCTGTATTTGTGTCCAAAACTAACTTGACGAGGGGAAATCATTAAGTGAGAGCCGACTCTGGCCTCAGCGTTGGAGGATGATGTGCACTGAAAAGGCAATCAATCTGGTGGGCTGCACCGCCGGCTCGCTGCATCACAACAAAACGCCAACCAATCGGGCTCCAGCCTCATGCGTCTCCATGGTAACAAAGCTGGAGGAGGTGGAGACAGCGAGGGGGGGAAAACAGAGCAGAGCAGAACAGAGGTGGATGGGGGAAGAAGAAGAAGAAGAAGAGAGAGAATCGATACCTTCTCTTATTTCACAGCGAGGATTTTAAAAAAGCAAAGCTCCTTCCCGATCAGGAGTTGGAGGGGTTGGCGAGGCGGCGGTGGATCGGCTGACAGCACACGGCAGAGGAAGAAGGAGCGGAGTGCAGGGATGGGGTGGAAGGATGCCTGGGCTGCTGCTGCTGCTGGTCTCTGTGGGACCAGGATCTGCAATGGCCCCTAAAGCCTCTGCTTAGTGGATCAGTTGGGTAGCTTTCCTTCTGCGAGGTAAAACTGCCTTCTTTCACCTGCACATTTAAAACACTGCAGCTGTTTCCCCTGTTATGAAAACACAGGTACATTATGGCAACATGGATGCTGACTGTGGCTCACACAAGTCCAGATGAGAAAGACGAGCAGGTTGAGGATCTGCAGGTGGCTGCAGTTTGACGTGGAGACTACAGGGGGCTTTCCTGCAAGGAAAAAAATATGTTTGTGATTTATTTGTAAGCATCGGAGTGATGAAATGTGTTGTTGCAGAGAAGCAACACATGTTTAATGGTCATGCTGGGTGGTTGTGATGTGCTGCACGTTCAGAGAGTTTTCCATCTCTGGGTAGTGTACGCTGAGGGGAGGAATCAGTCAGTCTAGGAGGCACAGAAAAGACATTGAATCAGAGGATCTTTTACAAATTTTTACTGTAAATATTTAGATGTGCAGTTTATCCACAGCAGCTGATGATCACTGGAGCATGTAATCCAGCTAATTTGAATGAGATTTGATGTACGCAACAAGAGCGTACAGTACCGTACATGACTCTTGGGATTCCATGAAACCTGGAGGAATTACACTCGGCCCGTTTGTGGTCGTGGCAGACGTCATCCGATTCATTCGCCGAGCCAGCGTGTTTCTTCAGATGTGAAGAACGCTGTGATGTGTTTTAAAAACCTTGTGTGTTGTTTTATGTTATTATCAAAAAGCAGAGACGATGAACCCCGTCTGGGGATCTTGTTAGCGCAGCACGACTCGTGTAGCTCCTTCTAACCGCTGAAGAATCGAATCAGATGCATCCTGGTGCATCACACTGTGATGTGTAACAAAGACATGATGCGTTGGCTTCTTGCTCTTAGATATGCTAGTGCATGTCAGATTACAGTGTGACAGATGCGTATGGTTCTGTATGTACATGTGTTTTTTCCCCTGTGTCCTCGTGATCATGATAACTCATTGGATATGCATTCTGACAATCTGTTCTAAAGGGATTTAAAGTAGCTTTGATTTTCATAAATTCAACACATGAGGACTTACAAAACCTCACATATAGACGGGTTTCCACATGACGTCATGGTGCGATGCTCATGCATGCCAGGGTAGAAAACAAACCTTATGAGGACATCAATAACAGGAGTTTTTAAAATGTGCGAAATGCAAAAATAACGTGTGAAAAATGTGCAGAATTAGCTATTAGCATATTTGTTGTTGCTGATATTATGAGTTTCTGCACTAAGGAAAGACATATGGCAATATTTAGTGTCTGCTATATATATTAATGGTAAACAGTAGGAATTTGATGCATGCTAACGAGGGCTGTCAAAGTTAACGTGATAATAACGCCTTAATGCAAAGTCGTTATAACACCACTTATTTCTTTAACACATTTATGCAACTTGTGATTTTTAGGTTGTAGCGGCTCAGTTTTAAAGCTAGAGTGAAGATACTGGTATCATATGAAACTAGAAAACCTAAAGAATCCATCGGTACATACTCATACTAGCTTGCCGTGAAGGAGGTTAAATAACACTTATACTAAATTTTGGCGAGGAAAAACTGGTATGGCCATTTTCAAAGGGGTCCCTTGACCTCTGACCTCAAGATATTATAAATATATTTATGATAATCACATGCAGTTTGGGGTGAGTCATAGTCAAGTCAGCACACTGACACACTGACAGCTGCTGACCATGGGGAAAATGTTAAATCATCCACTTCTAGGGACTTTTACTTTGGGAAATCTCTAAATTAATACAGTAAAAATGTTTGATTTTCAGCATGTATGTAGTCAAAGATGTCCTGAAGTCAAATATATCAGTCATTGTCAGGAAGTATTTATTACATTTTTTTTCCAGCAACCCAAAAATCAAAGATGTTTCCCTCACAAATTAGTGGTATTTTCTTTTTAATTTATAAGGGACATGTAATTTTTTATACTGGTGAATATAATCCATCAATCTTATTTCCATAGATGTATTTTGCATATACAGTTCCTTTTGTTAACACCTTATTTTGAAAACTAGTCCCACGTGTCTACTTCCTCTAACTTCTCCAAGTCCGTCTCTAGCTCTCCCATCAGCGCCGTTCTCTTTATCCATCCATGGTCAGCTCCATCGGGGCCGTTTCAATGCATTTAACATCAATGTCAGTATCTGGGTGCTCTACAGTCAGAGCGTCGGCCCATTTAACCAACGAGATGAGAGTGACGGCCGGCTCGACTGCACGTTACCGCAAAATGTTTCCTGTCCGTGACAGAGTTAGCATGCAGCTTTAGCCATGATGTCTAGCTCTGCTTTTCCTGTCAATGTGTGAAACCCAAAGTGTTTCCATCCTTTACTGGATGTGTAGTGTTTACCACGCTGGATTTAACATGTGAGGGTTCAGGTCGGATCCACGCTGACCCTCCAACGTTTTCTGCTCTCTGCAGTTTGTTTTGGTTGACGGATACGGAACAGATATGACGTCACGTTACTCAGACTGCACTTGTTTTTTTCCCCCATCCCTAATAAGTAATGGGCTAATATCTTTTGCATCTCTGCAGACTCTAGATCTTTGTAGAGCTGTGGTAACTGCAGAAAAGCCTGCAAAGGGCAGAGAGGTGTGTAAATATCCAGCTCCAGAGATAAGTGTTCTCAGCTCTTGACATTCAGGCTGAAACGGTCCCTTCTATGCGAAGACACCGGGTTGGATGTGAATGGCTGGCCGGAAGCTGGGGTGTGTTTTTCAGGGGGTCGGTTGAGCAGAGAGTCACCCTCCAGGAACAAGCTGCTGACAGGCGGTGCTGTGTTTAATGGACCAGAGCTGTTCTTCCTCTGAGTCAGTTGCCTCGGTGGCAAATTTGGTGCAATTTAGCCGAAGGCTTTCTCAGTCTGCCGTCACACAGGACTGTGATCGAGGGCAGCTGGCAGCCAGTCACCCTCTTAGTGAGGCAGATGAGACATTTACTTTCTCTGCGGAGGCGACGCTGACTGTGATTTTCGACTGTGAGCTCAATTAGGAAGCCTTCGAATTTAACCAGGAGACTACAGGATTGTTTGAAATTTCCCAGCGGCTGTGTGAAGACAATCTCCTGTTTGTTGAAAATGTTTTCACGCCATCGCAGCAATTTGAGCCACCCAGCAGCGCTCGCAGATTTCTACAGAGGCCAATCTTCCCGTATGATTGGCTGCCTGTTTTATTCCTAATGCCATAATACGAGGTGCAAACTTCATCAGTTAAATGGATTAGAGAGGATGGAGGCACACGGGGAAGGCAGAAAGCTCATTTCCCACATGCTGTGGCTTTGGTTGCTTTGTGGGAAATTGGCCAGAAGCCCAAGGGAGCTTTGTTTAGGTTGGTGGTCATTCCCAAAGTAATACCAGGGAATGGAGCCACACTCAGAAAGACACACTGAAGGAGATCCAAAACATTACATCACATGTTGATAAAGTACTTCCTGTTATTCTGATAATTGAAGTTTGTGGTCGTCTGCCAGTATTTTAATGTTGTACTTTCCGGGTTATAAGTGCTCAGTTTATTACGACTGAAGTAAAGATTGTTGTGGCTTATATCGCTACTGGGCATTCAATATTAATATATACTGAAATACACTTATGTTACAGACAGACTGGATAACATTAAAAGCTTGTTTTGTGTCAGACAGAACAGACTGAACTCTTATCCCAGTTTTGTAATGAAATATTGAATGGCATAAATGCGGCCACGCCTACACTGCAGTACGGTAAATGTTAATAGAGCCAATGGTTGATCATTTCCTCTGTTGTGCATCATTATGAATTGAATATCTTCAAAAAGATATGTTTGTTGAACAAAATAAGGAATTTAAAGACGTCCGATTGGGCTCTGAGAACTTATGACGGACATTTTTCAGTAACATTTTATCACTTAAACCTTCATTAACTGAATTAAACACTGACATATCATCACTTTTTAAGTTGATATGACAAATGTGTTAGCAAATAGTTGCTTATTTACACATCCAGTCTTTGCGTTTGTGTTCACCTGATGAATTGAAGTCCAATATTCTCTCTCTTTTAGCTCCGATTTTGGTCTCCACCACCAAAAATATCTGTATCTTTATCTCTTCTGGTAGTTCAATAAATAAAAATAGTCTATATGGAAAAAACAATTTTTTTTATACTCCTGTGTGAATTAAATATTTGACAAATGAAACGTATTGCGTATTTTCTCATTTAATTAAGGACTTTAGTGTAAAATGAACATAACAGTTTCAAGTGTGATTATTTAGAAAGAATATTTCCAGCTGTGCATGCACACAAATACAAAGTAATCAGATTAAGAACCTGGTTTAATTTTACTGAGTTTGATCAGATTTTGTGAGAAATTTGAGTTATTATGTGCTTGTTATTTTCAATTTAGACGGCGTAATTGTGTATCACGATATCTCGATATATGATTTCCATTGAAAGACAATAACTTTTCATATTCAATTATCGCCCAGCCATACATATACATGCTAATTTGAGTGGAAAAGAAGTATAACTGTGTCTGTGTGCTGTTTGCTGCTGAGCAGGCAGTGACTTTTTACAGCTTTTTCTCTCAAAACAGTAAATCTGTGTGTCGTTCAACCAAAACAATGAGCTGAAAGCAGCTAAAAAAAGTCAAAAAAGTGGCAAAACCTAGACCTGCATGATTATTGTCAGTATTTATTAATTATTTGACAGCCCAAGGTGACGTTTTACATTATCTAAACATGTTTCTCATAACATTCTTCTAGTGATTGGCTCTACGTCTTCATTATTCTTTTGTTTATGTTCGTCTTTCTCGGTGAACGCCGGCTGCTGTTGATGTGCTGACTCACAGCTCACTTAGCTGACAGAGACAAATAAAAGACAAAACTCTGGGTTCTATCTGTCCGTCTGTTTATGTGTCGCTCCTCATCTGTCTGTTGTCTCACATTCTGCTTTATGGGGATTACTGTGTCTCTATATATAGCAGCTCCTCTGTCGGTCAAGGACTTGTTCTTCACAGGATTCAGTGAGAAACTCCACTCCATTTCCCCGCTGTAATTGTATCAGAGCTCAGTAAATAAGGTCGCACGCTACAGCCTCTGGATTTAAGTCTTCATTCGTGGTTGAGACGCAGCGCTGCAGTTTTATTACCTGTAGTTATTGTTTGTTATGCATCACGAGCCTCGATGTGATCTAGAGGACTAAATGATGATGACACCAACTTGATTATTGATGTTAGATTCTGGTTTGAACCTTGATTAACTGATTTTAAAAGATGCTTTTGAGATATTTTACATATGGAAACTCTACTATTCCTCCGCTCCATTAATGAAGAATGGATCCAAACTATTTCCAAATCTTTCTTTTCTTTAGTTCAGTTTTTTAGCGGAGTTTTTAGTGGATTTTTTGTCTTATTTTGATCTGTTGCACATTTGGTAATTACAGTATATGAACATTTTCAGCCTAACAAACAGAGGTGAATTTTAAATAAGATATACAGTACTGATTTATAATTATTATTCAGGGTTTCCAGCAGTATTTTAGACCAAAGGTGGGTCTGTAATAAAGACTTATAAAGAAATAAACATACTTTAATGAAATAAAACATGAACATTTCAAGACAAAAAGAGCAAAGCACCGTATCACACAACAAATGCCACATCTAATAACTAAATTGATCATGAGATACCTTGTTATTGTTTGAAACTAGGGCTGTCAATCGATTAAAATATTCAAATGAGATTAATCTCACGATTGTCTGTCCAAAATGTACCTTAAAGGGAGATTTGTCAAGTATTTAATATTCTTATCAACATGGGAGTGGACAAATATGCTGCTTTATGCAAATGTATGTATATATTTATTATTGTAAATCAATTAACAACACAAAACAATGACAGATATTGATCCAGAAACCCTCACAGGTACTGCATTTAGCATAAAACAATATGCTCCAATCATAACATGGCAAGCTGCAGCCCAACAGGCAACAACAGCTGTCAGTGTGTCAGCGTGCTGACTTGATTATGACTTGCTCCAAACTGCATGTGATTATCATAAAGTGGGCATGTCTGTAAAGGGGAGACTCGTGGGTACCCAGAGAACCCATTTACATTCACTGATCTGGAGGTCAGAGGTCAAGGGACCCCTTTGGAAATGGACATGACGTTTTTTTCTCGCCAAAATGTAGCGTAAGTTTGGAGCGTTATTTAACCTCCTTCATGACAAGCTAGTCTGACATGGTTGGTACCGATGGATTCTTTAGGTTTTCTAGTTTCATATGATACCAGTATCTTCACTCTAGCTTTAAAACTGAGCCCGCAATAACCTCCGAAAGATTGATTGCGTTAATGCATTAAAGAAATTAGTGTCGTTAAAATGGATTTGCGTTAACGTGTTATTATCCCATTAACTTTGACAGCCCTAGTTAAAACTAAATCTTCTTTAACACCTTAGAACATATTAACAGATTAAGTTCTTTACATTGTTGATAGTCTGAATATGGTTTTATGTTATTTAAGGTAATGAATAAACCCTTCTTGGACATATTTTTGCAGGTGTTTGGTTGCGAGATGAAACGTCAAGGGATCATGAACGGTGTGAACCAACTTTCATGGCAGTCTATCTGATAGTTGTTGAGACGTTGCAGCCGTCCCCAGAGCCTAGCGTAGCTGAAATTACAAATTTAACATAAATATTAAAAAGCTGATGAAGCCTGAAGCGTGTTGTTGTCAGGAGGAGCCTCCAGGCTACTTTCACTGCTGTCATACTGTACTCCCTGACCTCCACGCTTCATCTGCTGCAGCAGCTCCATCAAACATGCATAAACTAATCATGCACAGATGGACAGACGGTGGGAGACGACCTGTACACCACACACATACACACACACACACACTCACGCTTTTCTTTTGACATGTCAGCTCCTCCTCTTTTCTCTCTCATGTTGACAGCATCAGATTTAGTCTTTCTTAATCTGTCTGAGATTAAGTGGCCGTTGTCACGTGACCCTGCTGAACTCCTCCCCGTCTGCTTGTTAATATGTGACTGATGACAGTCTGTCACTGCTGTTTGGATAGATGGGTGTCGACGTGGGCGAGCCTTTATCTCTAATACTGTTATATTTACGGACACACAGATCAGAGGATCGGTGGTGGAAGAAGTATTCAAAGCTTTTCCTTAAAGGTCCCATATTGTAAAAAGTGAGATTTTCATGTCTTTTATATTATAAAGCAGGTTTAAGTGCTATATAAATACTGTTAAACTATCAAAACGGTCAATATACGGAGAAACACACACAGCCCGTAGTCAGAAATTGTGCATTTGAAACAAGCCGTTAGGATTTCTGTCCATTTGTGATGTCATAAATATACAATATATTAGATCATTACACGGTTTTAAGCATAAACACTCTAAATGTGTCTCAGTTTATTTCTTGTTGCAGTGTGTGTGAATGACATCAGCTGACGGGAAGTAAACGTGGACCCAAGCTGTTGCCTAGCAATGCAATTCCATTGTAATTCCGTTGAAACGCACTAAAACGGAGCGTTTCAGGCAGATAGGGTGAATACAGGTATATTCAGACAGACAGCATGAGGAAAATAAAGGTTTTTTTTAACATTAAAGCATGTAAACATGTTTTAGTAGAAACACAGAATACAAGTATGAACCTGAAAATGAGCACGATATGGGGCCTTTAAGTATAACTAGTAATATCACATTAGCTGTGTATTACTACCAGCTGCGCTAGAGGTGTTTTTTGCCTTTATAAAAAAAGAGTTGATGCGCTAAATGGATTATGGAAACACCATTGTCGAATAATTATATTTATCTTGTCTTTGTCTCCAGACAACATGAAACATGACCGATACGAGCTGACGTGAACGAACAGTTAAAACTCAAATCCCTGAAAACCTCTCTCCATGTTTCCCTCGTAGATGTTTGATGTCTGAGGTTTGTCTTCGGTTCTCAGCGTCCACTTCTTCTTCTGCTCTGTTTACTTTCAGATTACAGCCATGCATAGCGCCAACTTCTGATCAAACTACGCTGTAGCCAAAGTTATTCGCTTCAAACCAGTTGATGGAAACGAGCCTAATTCACATTTCAAAAAAATTGCTTAAGAATTCGCTTGACAATTAAATGGAAACACGACTACTGTAAAAGTCATCCAAGAGTCATGCATTCAAAATCTGACTTAAATAAAAGCAGGCCTACAGAAGTGTTATCAGTAGTGTGCTCAAGTGTCAAAAGTGCTCATAATGCAGAAAATTGCTTCTTTGATGATGTTTTTTTATTATATTGTACATATAATTGAGTCAACAAGTTCAGCAAATTAACCTAAACTGTGATGATATGTCACTTAGGGATGCAATTAATGATTATTTTCATTGTTGATTAATCTGTTGATTGTTTTCTAGATTAATCGATTAGTTGTTTGATCTATAAAATGTCAGAAAATGGTGAAAAAATGTGCCCAAGATGACGTGCTCAAATGTCTTGTTTTGTCCACAACTCAAAGATATTCAGTTTACTGTCATAGAGGAGTAAAGAAACCAGAAAATATTCACATTTAAGAAGCCGCAATCAGAGAATTTTTACAATTTTTTCTTTAAAAAATTACCTTCAAAATAGTTGCCGATTCATTTAATACAATTAAATCATTAATTGTTGCAGCTCTAATGACGTCGTTCAAAACTTGTTTCTGCTGCCACCAAATGGCCCAAAAAAAATCAATTATTGCATGTTAAAGCACCAAAATAAACAGAATTTGTGCACTTAACAATGCATAATATTTTATAAACTGATCATATGGTTTGTATTTACAATCTTAACGTGTAAACTAACTAGTAACATCAGCTGTCAAATAAACATAGTGCCGTAAAAAGCCTCTAAAATGCAGTGGAGTATACTGTAAGTATAAAGTATCAGGGAAATTATCTGGATTAAAAGGCAGCGTTGACCACAACGTGGCTGGATCTTCAGCGTGTGTGGACGGAGTTGGGATTTAGGTTGCTGGGGGATTTCAGGGATGTTGCTAGGCCAGTGGATTACCTTGTAATAGATCTGTAGGAGGGCTGGAGGACACACAAACAGGAAGTGTTGGATTGTGTACGGGGGGTTTAATCCTTGAGACGAACATGCTCACTCCTCTTCTGTAAGTAACGCTGGAAGCTACCTATTCTTTTCTTCTATGTTATTTATCCCACTGAAAGTTTGTTTTGTTGTCTCCTCTCTCAGGTGTGAATAACGATGACTCCCATCCTCGCCGTTTGAACATGCTGCTCGGCTAGCGAAGCCGACCGAGAGGAGCGTCTAACCTCTTACAATCTGGACACACACACCGAGTCGGCCCAAATCAAGCACAACCATGTTGATCAAGGAGTATCGCATCCCCATGCCGATGAGCGTGGAGGAGTACCGCATCGCTCAGCTCTACATGATCCAGGTGAGTGCTTTTGTTATATTATCTTAAATTAAATTATCTAATGAGGGAAGTCTGGTTTGTTAATGAAGTACAAGGAAGTCTGGAGTGTTTTCTTTGGAGTTCAGGTTTAGTGTGTGACGGCGGGGGGGGGGTAGGGGGGGGGGATGGAGGGTGGAGGGTTGAGGGTTGAGGTCAGGAGTTTAAAGTGTCATCGTGTCACACTGTACCAGAACAAGAGCGCTGAAGAACATGGTCAAAGGGTCACACGGGCGGTGGTGTTGCTCTGCAGACCAGATGGTGCTCCGTATGCCTGTGGATTGTGTTTCATTTTAATAATTTTGTGCAAATCCACTGGAAAAAGACGAGGAAGAAGTGAATTTGTTTCACGAATAAATGCAGAAAAGTAACTTTTTAGCTATAAATCAAGGAAAAGGAAGCATTTAAGTGTGTTTGATAACAACTTTATAAAATCTCAGATTATTGAAAGAGCCTTGCAGATTTATGAATAGAATAGAATAGAAAGCTTTATTGTCATTGTATTAAATAAAACGAGATTCACAGTTGCCACTTCTGGTTCAGTGCTTTAAAACAAATACTTAACAAGACTAAATGAGGCAGATTAAACATATAACAGGTAAAACACACAGTTATAAAGGAAATAAAACAGGTAAAGTAGATGAAGAAATAAATATAAACAGAAGCGTTACACTAGAATAGTATAAAATATAAAAATAGATGTAATGTAAACAGAGGTAGTTGCACTTGAGATGTATATTGAAATATATATTGTATTTATATTAAAATACAAATATATTTTACATTCAGTGTATTCAAATTGCACAGATTTATGACTATATAATCAGCGAATATTCAAGTTTTTTTCTAAAAATGTGCAACTTTAATCTCGTAAATTCTGAGTTTTTTCCTCCGAATATACCCCCCTCCCCTGGCTCAGTAATTATTATTTTTTTTACCTACAATGGCCTTAATATGCCGTTGTATATGACACCCTGTATCCTTAGAAAAACTCCCCATAAAACAAGGAAAAAAAGACAGACATGAAATAGATAGATCAACATAATAGAATTACAGTATAGACAATCAGGATGACAACATGTATAGATAGATTATATATATAGAACATATATGAAAAATATGAAACCAAACCACCAAATGGTGAAAAGTAAGCTCCTGAATATCAGCTTCAGTGATGCACATTATTACACACACACACACACACACACTGCTGGACCCCTCCTCCTCCTTCTCCAGCTCAGCGTCACAGCTGAGTGCCGGTTGCCATGGTAACTGGTGACATCAGCAGCAGCATGGCATCATTTGTTTGTGATACGGGCGGAGAGAGAGAGAGAGAGAGAGAGAGAGAGAGAGGAGGAGGAAAGGGAGGGAGGACAGACATGATGGTGCAGTCGGCGTTACCATGACAACACAATGTCTAGCTCTAAATTACTGGGTACACTTTAAGTTACATGCATCATGTAATCATATGCAGCACAAATGATTCAAATATGGGACGATTCAAATCAGTGAGATGAAAAATGAATGAATGATGATGATCCATTTAAAGGGACTGTTTGTAACTTTCAGAAATGCTTGTTAACAGCGACACCTGTGGACGTTAAGTCAATGAAAGTCAGCGTCCTGTTGCTGGCGCTTGTGCTCGCTCTACATAGACATGAAGGAGCATCGCTTAACACAGTGAGGAGACACACATCAGCTAAAACCACAATATCACTCTATATTTCAGCTGCTTGGCAGTAATGTTAGCTGACCAGACCAAGGTCTCTCCATGAATCAATGCTGATCCTAGTGTTGGCTTTTCCTGCTTCAGCGTTGGTGCCGGGGCTGAAGCAGGAAGAGAAACGTCATCGTCTCACGACTGCGCCCGCAGGGAGACACCGGAGTTTTGGTCAGAGACGATAACGTTTCTCTCCGCGGAGCCCAGTCACTTCAGAAGACACGGAGAACCTCTGTTGGTCTGGAGGAGCTGCAGCAGTTATTTCTGCACAAACGTCCACTGAACATTCACTAGATATTCTCAGAGCTAAACTCTTCTGCAGTGTGTAGTGAGCGCGCGTTCACGTCTAGAGGTGGAGCGAAACAGCGAGGACACGTGTGCTGTGTGAGTGAAGACAAGCAGACAGAGGAGCAGAGACTTCAGAGACTACAGTTTCGCCATGATACGGCTACAAAAATGATCATAAGGTTACATCAACACTCAGTTTCAACACAAAGGAAATCATCTTAAGCTTTGCAAAAGTGGAATGTATTGGATTACATCACACAGATTGTACACGTGTTCCTGTTATTGTGTTTCACATCTCTTAAAGCCGAGGTCACAGCCACACAGACATGCTCGCGGCTCTATGAGAGGCTGTATTTAGGCACGGCGGCGCTTTGAGCTAAATGCAAAACAACATGCCGGCATGCTCACAATGATAATGTTGACATGCTGATGTTCAGCAGGTATAATGTTCACCATCTTATTTTAGAGTGTGAACATGCAGACATTTGTTAATTAGCAGTAAACACAAAGTACAGCGGAGGCTAAACCAAAGTAGTGGACAAATTAAAAATGGACCTTATGATGGCGCTAGAGGAAAAGTCAGAGGATCACCAAAGTTATAACAATTCATCCTCAGGGGAACATGAATGTTTAGACCAGATTTTCATAGAAATTCATCCAATAGTTGTCGAGATACTTCACTAAAAATCAGCTGACCAGACGAAGGCAGCAAAAGCGGGTCGGTGCCGGGGCTGAAGCAGGAAGAGAAACGTTACCGTCTCCGACCGGGTGCCGCCGATAACGTTTCTCTCTGCGGAGCTCCGTCACTTCACAAGACTCGGGAAACCTCTGTTGGTCTGGAGGAGCTGCAGCAGTTATTTCTGCACAAACGTCCACTGAACATTCACTAGATATTCTCAGAGCTAAACTAACTCTTCTGCAGTGTGGCGTGAGCGTGCATGCACGTGAGAGGTGGAGCGAGACAGCGAGAACGCGTGCGGTTTGTGAGTGAAGACAAGCAGGCAGAGGAGCAGAGACTCCAACCACATGCGAGCGCGCATACATGGGATCCCAACCCGGTACATTTATACGCTTAAAGAGTTACAAACAGTCCCTTTAAGTGGAATATTATATTTATTCATAATTGTGTCCACTTGTTGTCACAGTATGTGGACTCTCATTGTGTTTTATTTAACCACTGAACTGACAGTTTGATGCATGATTTGAACAGCGAGCTCAGAATGTGATGAATGGCGTGATGGTTAATGTCGGAGCTGGCTGTATGAGATGTGTGAGCAGCCGGCGATGACGTCGTTTGATGCATGAGGTTCTTGTTGGACTGTGCGTGGGACGCCTGAGGAGGGGAGCTGTGTACCCCTGGTTGGTTTATGCTAACCTTGCGGTGTCACATAAATTATTCAGGGACAGCTCAGCCCGGCAGAACCGAGACCCTCAGCAACGCCAGGCCCATTATAATTCCACAGAGTGTCTGCTCACACAACAAAGCTTGTAGCACTTCTCAAATTGTACGCGGGGTCGGTTTTCTTTCACTTCTTCTTCTCGTTTTTCTTTTTCCTGTCAGCTATTCTTACCTTCTTCTCCCTCTCTGCATATTGTTTTCTCTACACTATTAAGATTTCTTACCTGTGCTCTCTCACGTCACATCACTGCTTAGGACGACTTCGGTCACTTTATGGGTCTGTATTTTCTTTTAATAATTTCCCAATGATTGTCTTGTAAGGTTCCTGGAAATGTTGCATGGTACTAATTACAGGAAAAATAGGAAAGAACAGCTCCATCTAAGAGAAATGTCTCAACAACTATTGGATGGATTGCTGTGAAGTTTAGTGAAGACATTCATGTCTTTTGGTAATCTGATTTATTCGTCATTGTGAGCATGTTTGCACACTGACGTTAGCATTCAGCTCGAAGCACCGCTGTGCATCTGAGTCCAGCCTCACAGAGCTGCTTCTCTCAGGTCTTGTTGGCTTCTTTTAGGCCTCAACGATTGTGTGCGTGTCTGATTTTGATGACAGCCAAACACCAGAAAACACACACCTCAGCAGCAGACGCAGCACCCTCAGGTCTAGAGACGCTTCCACTATTGTTTGCACATTGTTTTCGAGTAAAGCAGCGGAGAGGGAATTGAAGGTTACATCACCACGAGGATGTACGAAAACTGCTGACTTGTGAAAGAGAATATCTTTAACGCTCTTCAACAAAGTTGGATTATCTTTTCATAAAGATTCTCCTTAAAGAGAAATGCTGTAGATGTGTGTCATTAACAGGTACTCTGTGCTCGCTCTGTCTCCTGTACTGCGGCAGACGCGCGGAGGGTAATTTAAGGCCCTTAGCTCCTCACCTAAATTACATTACCTGCTAGATTACAGCAATTTTCCAGCTGTTTGCCTCCTCTGACCTTCATTACTGATATCACCTCCCTAAAGTCTTCAGGAGAGACAGCTCCGCGTTCAATCTGAGCTCTCATTCTTGACCCCGAGCACCCCACTTCTGCTGTTAATAATGATCGCCGTGATTTGTATTCACGTAGCGCCGCCGTTCCTCGACCCCACGGCGCGCTACAATAGATGTAATAAAACAGCTTTTCAATCATCGGTTTGACAGCAGAATACAGTATATCTACAGTACGGACATCTCACTGACTTAGCAGCGAGATTAAAGCTTAGCAGCTCATACAAACAAAGATTTGAGATCTAATTAATTGATTAAAACGCCTCTGCATCACAGCAGGTAATTTATATTGCGTCAAAGGTGTTTATAATGGTTGTGATGGTGACGTTGGGTTGAAGCACCTGAAAGCTCCATCTTCAGTGTGTATCAAGGCTGCTTAAAGTTGACCCCAGACCCTCAACAAATAACAACAACATAATAAACTTTATTATCTATTATCTATCGAACAGCAAAATCAAAACAAGCCAGGGTCTAGAAACAACCAGCAGAGCTGCATCCACCGATCTCCGGGAACTCTCAGACACATAACGGGTCAATAAATCCATCACACTGTATGCTTTGGAGCAAAGCCATTTAATGCTTTTAAAGTGATCAGTAAAATTTTAAAATCAATATATAACTGGCAGCAAAGTGTACGTTGGCTCGTACGGGAATAATGACTTCATATTTCTTAGTGCCTTTTAAAAAAGTTCTGCAGCAGTTGGAGTCGATCCCGACGAGTTCCTCGCTGTGAAGGATGTAGACTGTGAATTTGGGAAAAAGAGGGATCTGTAGTTCTACCTGAGTTTAGGTATCAGGAGAAATAGTCCAATCAGTGCATCTTTAGTAATTAATTTGTAATGATTTGATTAAGTATACAAAAATAAATAAATAAATATATTTTTAAATATACATAAAAATTAATTACTTTATATGTAAAAAATAAAAATAAAAATAAATAAATAAATACAGAAATAAATGAACAAATAAATGTGAAAAATTAAAATGCTTATCATTATTCTTTTATATTTATTTATAGTTTTTTGTCTTTATATTTCCACATTTATTTATTCTTTTATTTATTTCTCTTTATATTTCCACATTTTTTATTTACTTATATATTATTTTATTTATTTATCTTTATATTTCCACATTTTATTTACGTATTTGTTCTTTTACTTATTTATCTTTATATTTCCACATTTTTAGTTACTTATTTATTCTTTTATTTATTTATTTATTTTAATATTTCCACATTTTTTAATTTACTTATTTATTCTTTTATTTATTTATCTTTATATTTCCACATTTTATTTACTTATTAATTATTTTATTTATTTATCTTTATATTTCCACATTTTATTTACTTATATATTATTTTATTTATTTGTCTTTATATTTCCACATTTTTTATTTAATTAATTATTCTTTATTTATTTATCTTTATATTTCCACATTTATTATTTACTTATTTATTCTTTTATTTATTCATTTTTATATTTCCACATTTTTTTATTTACTTATTTATTCTTTTATTTTTTTCTCTTTATATTTCCACTTTTTTTATTTACTTATTCATTCTTTTATACATTTATTTTTATATTTCCACTTTTTTTTTACTTATATATTCTTGTATTTATTCCTATTTCCACATTTATTTTCTTTTTCTTTGACAGATATATTCTTTATTATGTCCCTCCTGTGACTCCATAAGTTACAGTCTAAATGGGGAGCGTCTTAAGGAGATGTAGTGTGTTTATAAACTGATGCTGTAATCCACGTCTCACTCTGTGGAGCTTAATACACAGCTCAGTGTTACAGGATCTGTGGGGTTCAACCATCTGCTGACTTTTACTAGAGGAGAGGGAAACACTGTTTTAACCGCCTCTTCGCAGCGAGTCTGACTTTAAAGAGCTTCATTAAAGTCCTGAACTCATCAGTAAAAATGAAACAGAGTTTAGATTATTTAGCGCAGAAGGAGAGGAGAATAAGAAGCAAAGTGAGCTGTGGAGGAATTTAGAGGATGTGCCTGAAATAATTAAAAGAAAGGCAGTTTCTTCTGGGGTTTTTTTTATCGTGTGGCAGCTTTTTTCTTTCCAGCTCATCACTTTGCTTCTGCTGCATCATCCATCCGGCTCTGTGAGGGGTTTCACATGGTTGGACACGACCCGAACGAGAGACAGGAGCGCTGTGTAATGAGAGACAGGAGCGCTGTGTAAAGGTCTCAGGGGTTTAATTTGGAGTTAGAGGAACGGAGGGAGGATGTGTGTGGATGAGGCTGCTTGTGTTGGCCCACTTTTGCAGTTCAAGTTTGATTTACTCACAAAAATATCTCTAAACAGTGTGAGAGATTATAAAAACGTTGCGGCGTTCATCTACAGTAGGCCGCCTGTTTCTAAACCTGCTTTCCTCTATGCAGTTTACAATGCAAACGGTGGCCAATGTAGCATCAAAATTCATATTAATTTCACTAAAGTGACCCTAAACTATAAATATAAAAATATTTTTAAATATACATAAAAAATAATTACTTTATATGTAAAAAATAAAAATAAAAATATATAAATAAATACATACAGAAATAAATGAACAAATAAATGTGAAAAATGAAAATGCTTATAATTATTCTTTTATATTTATTTATAGTTATTTGTCTTTATATTTCTACATTTATTTATTCTTTTATTTATTTCTCTTTATATTTCTACATTTTTTATTTACTTATTTATTATTTTATTTATTTCTCTTCATATTTCTAAATTTTTTATTTACTTATTTATTATTTTATTTATTTCTCTTTATATTTCCACATTTTATTTAGTTATGTATTCTTTTATTTATTCCTTTTTATATTTCCAAATTTTTTTATTTACTTATTTATTCTTTTATTTATTTATCTTTATATTTCCACATTTTATTTAATAATCCTAAATAAAACATTGGGAATAATCCTGAAAAGTCGCTGCAAACCAAATACTTTATTTCCAGAAAAAGAAGAAAATTCTTTGCTTTATGAACAAAAACTAAAATTGTTCCTTCTTGTTTACCAAATTAATTATCAATAAACAATATTATTTAGATGTATGTAAATGCAGGAAATGGTTTTCACTTTTATTTCATTGTCTCCCCCTCACCAGACAAAATGCCAGACAACATAGATTTTGAATCTAAGCATCTCCTTCGTCTCCCCTCTCCTCCTTCTGTCTTCTTGTCATCCTGCAGAAAAAGAGCCGAGAGGAGAGCTGTGGCGAGGGCAGCGGCGTGGAGATCCTGGAGAACAAGCCTTACGAGGACGGCCCCGGAGGCTCGGGTCAGTACACACACAAGGTCTACCACATCGGCAAACACATCCCGTCCTGGTTCTGTGCCATCCTGCCTCAAGCCGCCCTCCGAGTGGAGGAGGAGTCCTGGAACGCCTACCCCTACACACGAACCCGGTGAGACTGCCACGCACCCCGTTATTAAACATGATGAATCATCTGGACGTGACGACATTACACAAGACACTAAAGTAATCTGTGTGCTGAAACATTTTGTTAACACTTAAGGAAACATTACATGAAGTGATTTTAGGCAGAAAGACTGAACTGATAAAACGTTGCTAATGGTTTTTATTTTATGGTTTCTAGATTCATAAATTAATGAAATAACACTTTGTGATGGAGCCGTTTTATTATTGGGAACAATTTCAGCTGAATAATCAACTCTTTGACATCCTCCAGATGACTCAATTTGTGGATTAATAGACCAAATTGTCACAGCATGGTGTTTTCCTTCAAGTATTTAAAGGGCAGGTCCATTTATTTTTTGTTTTTTTAAGTTTTTATATCATTCTGTAGCGTCACAGTGGTGTTACTGATGTATTCAAATACAAACATTCACATTTTGGTCAAAATACGTATGTTTTAGCGTCAAAATGCCCGTCTAAAAACTTTTTCCAACGTGACCTGACGTATGTTTCTGCATAATAATATAATAAATAATAATACGTTTATTTGTATAGCAATTTTTCAGCAAGGAAATTCATATAACGTACAACAGAATACACTGAAACATAAATAATTAAATAAAAACAATAAAGAATAAAATAAAGAAACAAGCATATACATATTCATACAGTTACATATGCACATATATACACATGAGCACACAAGCATACAAAAGACTAAAATGCATCTGACTGCATGATGACACTGCTACATGTACAGTATCTATACATCCTTATAGTCAGTGTATTTACGTTACGTACAGTAACTCCCAGTTTGGAGAAGCAGACAGGAGTACCGGCAGGAAGCAAAGCAACGTACTGCTGTGGACGGGGGCAGGAAAACGGATTTTAGACACCTAAAAATAATCAATATCAGTTTAAGTGTGCACTACATTTAGAATATTTTCACCTCTTTATCTTGTTGTCAGACAGCCCTTTGTGACGGGGAACTGAAGCTGTTATCTAGGCTCTCTTCAAAGCCACCAGACTCCATTTACAAAAACAGTCATTTTAGCTTGCAGAACACGGGAGCAGCAGGCAGCAACAAAACATGTTACCCTTTTCAGCTGGTTCTCTTTCACTGCAGCGCCGGCGATGCATGCAGATGAACGGCGCCCCTTTGCCTGGACTTGCCAGATCCGGGCGCTGCTGGCATGAAGGGAGGCGGGCACCGTTTATCTGGATGTGCTGCCCACGCTGCGGTGGCTGCAGAGCCAAAGTTTCGCTATCAGGGGGCATTATGTGACCGGACATTATCAATCAACTTGACGAGGGCGGCGTCAACTACGGGTGCTTTCCCACGTGCATGTTCTTTTTCTTGTAAGGTAGCCTTAGGAACACCAAGTTTCGCTGCTGCATCTCATTTCATTGAGAGAAAATAACTTTCTTTTTCACGTCATAATGTCAACGTGCACGCAGCACCGGCCTCAAGTAGCCAGCTGGAACGCAGACGGATTACCGTAAAGCCGCCAGGCGAAGTAGCTATCAAGGGAGTATCAAAGGAGTAAAACAACCTCTATATTGAATTACTGTAGTTTAAGATTGTTTTCCGTATGTTGTCATGTATGAAAAGACCCCAAATGAACACTGTAAGCTGACTAATTGTATAGGAATGATAAGCGGGTTCCACTGTAATAATAATAAAAACAAAGACGCGTCCCTGCTTCTAAATAACTGTTTCTCTCTTTTTTCCTCAGGTATACCTGTCCCTTTGTAGAGAAATTCTCAATAGACATCGAGACGTATTATAAGCCAGATACTGGAAACCAAGTGGACGTCTTCAATATGTCTTCAGCTGAGAAGAGACAGAGGACTGTAGGTGAGTCATGCACACGAGAATACTCACTCCATACCATTATGGGAACTCCCCGACTGGACTGTTACTTCAGTGTAAAGTCAAAGCTCCTCAGCGTTATGTGCAGTGAAAGTGCAGACAGCGTGACGTGGAGGGATCCAGACTGAGGGAGCGTTGAGTCTCTGAATACTAAAACTCGCTGGGGAGCAGGAGAAATGTGCAGACGCGAAAACACACACACATCTTTAGAGACAGGTGTTCGTGACATCTGTCCTGCTCATACCTGCTGCTCACATCAGTGTGACTCATAATAATCCGTTCCCCCTCACAGACCCCATAGACATCGTGAAGGACTACATCCCTCCTCACGAGTACCTGGTGGAAGAAGACCCTAAACTGTATCAGTCAGTGAAAACCAAACGGGGTCCGCTGTCAGACGACTGGATCGAGGAGATCAACCAGGATCCGGCTGAAAGCGCCGTCATGTGCGCCTACAAGCTCTGCAAAGTGGAGTTCAGATACTGGGGCATGCAGTCCAAGATCGAACGCTTCATACACGACGTGGGTAGGTATGGCACATGGTGTCTGTCTGTCTGTGTGTGTTTGCACTCTTTTTTGACTCCTTCTCTTCCTCTTTATCTGTCAGTCAAGTCTTACTGTTACCCCCTAAAACATCAGGAATAATGCTGAAATGTTACAAATTGATATTCTTGAAAAGTCAGTGACAAAAATTAGGAATAATCCGGATGAATCAGGGAATAACCTTGAAAATGTAATCCTGAAAAGTGTATTTTAATTCTGAAATTGAGAATAACTCTAAATGGTAAAGGATAACAATGAAAAGTGTGAAATAATTTAGAAAATTCAAGAATAAACATGAAAAGTTGGGAATAATCCTACAAAATCAGTAATAACAATAATAATAAAAAGTTAGGGGTACAAATTAATTTAATTGGGATTTACCATGAAAAAAAAAAGAAAAAAAAGTTGGGAATAATCCAGAAAAGTCAGAGCAAAATAATATATGAACTCTAAAAAATCAATAAATTGGATACTGTAATCTGAAAAGTCAAGAGAAATCCTGAAAAGTAAGTTAATTGAATAACCCTAAAAGTGCAAGATAACCCTAAATTGTGAACAATCAGGGCTACTGCTGAGAAGTTTAAGTCTTGAAAAGTAAAGGATAAGCATGAAAAGTCTGAAATAATTTTAAACGTTCAAGGATCAGCATGAAAAATTGGAGCAGCATGAAAAAATCTGAAATAACAGTAATGGGAAAAATGGTAATATTAAAAAGTACAAATTAAAAGTTGTGATTTACCATGAAAAATCTGAAATAACCTTGAAAAAGTTGGGAATAATCCTGAAAAAAACATAAAAATAATATTGAGAAGTTGGTTTAAAAGTCAGGGATAAAAAAAGGTTAAAGATTACCCTGAAAGGTCAGTGATAATCCTGGAAAATGTGGTAATAATATCCTGAAAAGTCAGGGACAGCGCTGAAAAAGTACAAAGTAAAGGATTACCATGAAAAGTCAGGAAAAAAAACACTGAAAATGTTGGAATTAATCCTGAAAAGTCAGTGATAATGCTGAAAAAGTTGTGAATTAACTAAAAAAATTTGAATAATAACCATAAAAAGTCAAAAGATATTGATTTTCCTGTGTCTTTGTGTCTTTTTGTTATTGTGACGTAGAACACTGAAGATTTGACAAATATATTTGTTATTCTCCCCATAACTTAATTCTCCATAAAACATTACCTGATTAAAAAATGTTATTTATATCTGAAAATACGTTCCAAATAGAAACAAGAAAGAGCTCTAAATGAGACTGAAAGGTGATCCATCAGAGGAGATCTAATTTTGATGAACTAAACAAGCAGCAGCTGGTTATAAAACCTCAACCCTCCGAGCAAATCATGATTAAAACATCCAACCTGGCAATAAAAGCCAAAATTAGCAAATGGAGAAAGCTATTAAATTAATGTCCAGTGGAAATAACCACTGACACATTAATTAAAGCTGGGAAGGCTCTGCGTTACACAACCCAAAGGCCCTTCCAGCGCTATTTATAGTGGATATGTAGAGGAGAAGAAGCCCAGTAAAGCGACGCGTGTTGAGGTGACAGTGGATGCAACAAGGGACGACAACAACTCAGACCAGCGAGAGAGGATACCATGAAGATAGAGCAGCTGCTGCTTCATTAGCCTGGAAGGAAACGCTGTGACGGAGCGAGCTGAAGGCTGAGAGAGTAAACAGTCTTAAATCACAGCAGCGAAACAGAAACACCGGCAGGAAATTAATCCAGTCGGCCGCGTTATCTCCGGGAGCCAGACTTCTATAAAGTATCTTTACTATTTTATTTATTTGATTTACCTGTCTCCGCTTACGATTCCTCACAATCACCTCGTTCCTTTCTTCTTCTGTTTCCCCTCATCTGCTCCACACTTAATTAATTAGTGGTTAATCATTCAAAGGGCGAGTCCATCTGCGTTCTTTTATGTTTTTGAAGTTTTGAAGTGGCGTTGTATGTATACTCCCCGAGGTAAAATTACTGTTTTTGAAAATGGAGTCTGGTGGCTTTGAAGAAGAAAGAGCTGTCTGACGGCGAGGTAAAGCGGCAGCAGAAATTATTTTTTTTTAATTTAATAATACTATAATTTTAGTTATTTTGATAATTTAATAATGTATTTAATTTATTTTTAATAATTTTAAATTTTAACTATTATTTAACTATATTATTTGAACTATATTTAACTATTTTTCTTTCTTTTTTTTAATTAGAAATTCTGATGCTGTAAGAATATTATATAATAAAAAGTATTTTCCAATATATTTATATTCAGAATTTTTAATTAAAAAAAGGAAGAAAAATAGTTAAATATAGTTAAAATAATATAGTTAAATAATAGTTAAAATTCAAATATAAAATTATTAAAAATAAATTAAATATATTATTAAATCATTAAAATAACTAAAATTATAGTATTATTAAATAAAATAAATATAAAAAATATTTAAAATCTTATTGATTTTTAATTACAAAAACTACATTCAGTCTTTTGCATGCTTTATTTATTTTATTCTTGCAGTTTCTGGTTAGAGATGTAAATCTGCTCAAGCATTATCTCAGTTTTCTATCAATGATAACCAGTACAATAAAAATACAGGCCAAGTTTAGGCCACATTTCTGATTTATTATTCATTATTATAATGTGTTGTTTGCTAAACAGCGTTCCCTTTGTTTGCCTGGTTGAAGACAAAGTCATGTCTGAAACTGAACACCTGTGCTCGGGACCTTTAGCTGACATTTTTAACTGTGAATCTCTGACAAGATGTTCTGTTTTCGTCAACCGTAACGATATGTTTGTAAGGTTAATCCACTTAAGTTGATTCATGTCACAGAAATATGATTTGTTCTTCACTAAAATGCCAATAAATCCTCGTTGCCGTCCTTCCAGGTCTGCGTAAAGTGATGGTTCGAGCCCACCGGCAGGCGTGGTGCTGGCAGGACGAGTGGTACGGCCTGACCATCGAGGACATCAGGACGCTGGAGCTGGAGACGCAGCTGGCTTTAGCCAAGAAGATGGCCCAGTACAGCCTCAGCGAAGAGGGGGGAGCGGAGACCAACGGCTCCTCCGTCAGCCAGGACCAGGAGCAGGGAGCCGAGACCGCCGGATCGGCTGCGGAGGCAGAAGGAGGCGGAGGAGGGAAGCTGGGAGATTCACTGGAGACACGAGGGGAGCTCACCAAGCAGTGGTCAACGTCCTCTAGATCCTCCAACAGGTCGTCCAAGAGAGGCGGTGAGGATCTATTTTATATGGCTTTTGGCAAACCTCTCGTCACTTCTATAAGATTAAAGGGACAGTTTGGATGTTTTGAAGTGTGGTTGTGTGAGGTACTTCTCCATAGTCAGTGTGTTACCTACAGTAGATGGAGTTTGGAGAAACAGACAGGAGCAAAGTAATGTACTGCTGTGGACGGGGGCAGCAGCAAAACGGATTTTAGACACCTAAAATAATCAGTTTAAAGGGACTATTTGTAACTTTCAGAAATGCTTGTTAACAGCGACACCTGTGGCTGTGAAATCAACGAAAGTCAGCGTCGGGCTCCCGCTTGCTCGCTCTAAATATACCTGAACGAGCATCGCTCAACACAGTGAGGAGACACACGTCAGCTAAAAGCACAATATCACTCTATATTCAGCTGCTTGGCAGTAATGTTAGCTGACCAGACCAAGGTCTCTCCATGAATCACTGCTGATCCTAGTGTTGGCTTTTCCTGCCTCGTTCTCGCTGTCTCGCTCCACCTCTAGACGAGCATGCGGGCACACTCCACACTGCAGAAGAGTTAGTTCAGCTCTGAGAATATCTAGTGAATGTTCAGTGGACGTTTGTGCAGAAATAACTGCTGCAGCTCCTCCAGACCAACAGAGGTTTCCTGTGTCTTCTGAAGTTACAGGGCTCCGCAGCGAGAAACGTTATAGTCACCGACCAAAACTCCAGTGTCTCCCTGCGGGCGCGCTCGGGAGACAATAACGTTTCTCTTTCTTTCTGCTTCAGCCCCAGAGGCTGAGGCAGGAAAAGCCAACACTAGGATCAGCATTGATTCATGGAGAGACCTTGATCTGGTCAGCTAACATTACTGCCAAGCAGCTGAAATATAGAGTGATATTGTGGTTTTAGCTGATGTGTGTCTCCTCACTGTGTTAAGCGATGCTCCTTCATGTCTATGTAGAGCGAGCACAAGCGCCAGCAACAGGACGCTGACTTTCATTGACTTAACGTCCACAGGTGTCGCTGTTAACAAGCATTTCTGAAAGTTACAAATAGTCCCTTTAACCTGTCGTTTACCTGTATCCATCTCAACAAATGCCCACACAGGCAGCCTGCGTTTCAGTTCGCTTGGAAACGGTCCGATTCCACCTCTCACAAATAGTCTTGGGCCGGTTGTTTTGGTCCACTCCAGAGTAAAATTACTGTGTTCACAACCGCCCAAACAAACCGTACCAGAGATGGATCAAAGCTGACTAAATGCTGGCTTGTGAAATTGTGAATTCATCAAAGTCACACAATAACACAAACAAACTGGCAGCGGTAGACCGGCAACTCCTGCGTTCTGAGAGGTAAAAATGACTGTTTTTGTCAATGGAGTCTGGTGGCTTTGAAGAGAGCATAGATAACGGCTTCAGTTCCCCGTCAGAAAGGGCCATCTGACAAGATAAATTGTGTTGTGTGTGTTTCCAGGGAGTCCGTCTCACCAGAGCATTTCAGAGTGGAGAATGCAGAGCATCGCTCGCGACTCAGAGGACAGCACAGACGACGAGTTCTTCGACGCTCACGGTAAAGCCATCACTTTCTGCATGAACGTCTTTATTCTGTATTTTAAACACGCACTGTTTGTGTTCCTCCTGCTTCGTTCTGGCTTTACAGCTTTAGATAATTTACTTGTATCGTATCTCAGCGTGGCTCTCTGGGCTGATAAATGTTATCTGTGGAGCAGCTCAAGGTTTCCTTCATACTCCCGTTGTGTTTGCTTTATGTTCTCATTCAGCCTCGTAGTTCAAGAGCATTTCTTTTTATAAATGAAGCATTAAATAGCGAACGCATCAGATCATCAGATTTATAGAGGAGGAATTGTAGGTTGTTATTTTAGATTCACTAAATTAAATTAACAGTAAATGCTTTTGAGAATAGCTGCTAGAAAGAAAGTCACTTTATCTATAAAGCAGATAACAAACAACATATGCTAAGGAATGGATATGACCTTTGAGGCAGGACAGTTTGAATTGATTGTGGTCTGTGTTATGAGACTGTTCTGACCTGCAGATCTTAGATTATTTGTATTATCTGTTAATCTTGCAGAGGACTTTTCTGACAACGAGGAGATGTTTAACAAGGAGATCACCAAGTGGAGCTCCAACGATCTGATGGACAAGATAGAAACAACAGAGGTGGATGAAGCACAAGGTAGGTGACTCTTATGGCCCGAGCTCCGATAACGTCGGGCCAGCGAAGGCCCTATTGAAACTGTAGAAATTATTCTTCTTTTTCTTAAAATGAATCGCCTTTTTGACGACCTTAATATGCTCAAACTTGGCACACTTATCTGACGCGGTGAAAAATTTGATATTTTAAGGGTCTCGGGCTCGGGTGTTTTAAAATGGCTCGCTAGCGCCCCCTAGAAAGTTGGAAAAATTAAGCCCCTCGCTCCGGTTTTACCTACATGTATGAAATTTGGCAGACAGATATAACATGTGAAGACACACAAAAAAGCCTCTTGGAGGTATGCCCAAAACTCAACAGGAAGTCAGCAATTTTGAATTTAATGTGCGATTTTCGCCCATTTTTAGCGTTTTATAGGCCGCGTACTTCAACTCCTCCTACAGATTTAATCCGATCGACTTGAAATTTGGTCAGGACCATCTTAAGACCTTGAGGATGAAAAGTTAATCAAATGGTGAGTTTTCACTGAACGACCTGACCGTGGCGTGGCGGCAATTTTGAGCCGTTCGCCACGAAACAGGAAGTTGTTGTAACTTCAGCATACTTTGTCAAATCTGCTTCAAACTTCTCAGGCATGATGGTGGTCCAGGCCTGAGGTCATTTTCATGTCAATATAGATTCACAGCCCCGCCCCAAGATGTTAGCCACGCCCCCTTCCATAACTCGTGAACCGTTTGTCGTAGAGTTTTGTGGCAGGCGTCAGTACCCCCGACACGCGAGAAGGTGCGAGGGCCCGTTCATCGCTGCTTGCAGCTTTAATTATAGTTTAAGTCTTATTTTGTTTCCTGAATGAATTCATGTTTTCACAGAAACGTTGTATCAGGAGTCGGGCGGGGAGTACGCCGCGATGAGTAATGAGGAGAGGCAGATGGAGGTACAGTTTCTTCACTTTTCTCTAATTTCATTCATGTCTCTCTCTCACACACTAACACCCTTAATTAAATAGCTTGTAGATAACACTCCTCCTCCTAAATTAGCTCTCAGTCATCCTGCCAGTGTAGTGAAATCAGGATCCACTCTCAACCGCAGTTTAATTTCACCGGAGGTAAAAGATTAAGGGCCCAGTGCACCATTAAAACAGGACCCTGAGGCTTTCACAGGTCACGCTCTGTGAGTTTGTGTACAAGCTGTATGTTCTCGCTCTTTGTATCCAGCGCCGAGGCTCAAAAAGACAACGACGTCCACCCATCAGGAAACTGAATGTGAGTCTCAGTCCTGTAGCCAGTAGAGCGTGAAAGGCTGTTGTAGTAGTAAGCATTAGATATGTTAGGAATAGAGCACATTATAGGACATAGATTAGATTACATCCAGCGTAGAATATAATACAGACTGTTTCTTTGCTCTCATTTCTCCTTGTTTTGCTGTAATCTGCTCGCTCCATCGTCCCCATTAACCCTGTTTCCTGTTTCCTTCCTGTCTGTCTTCTGTCCTCTTAACCTGCAGGATTGTTCGTCCCAGCAGTGTCTCCAGCCATCCAAAACTCACGTCCTCGTTCTGGTCCTGCATGGAGGCAACATCCTGGACACTGGCTCTGGTAACACTGCAGCCGAATCCTGCAACATTATTATTATGAAAGTCACACAATTCTAACTCTGCAAGTAATTAAAGCGACTGTAATCAATGTTTTTATAATAACAAAGGATCAAAAAGCTGTGTAACGTGACAGGGGTTGAACTAACAGAGAATTATTAGCATCTCTACAGAGCGTTTTATCATCTTTTAGATCATTGTTTTGGTTTTGGGGCCACAATTTTACTGTTTTGGTTCACTCTCACAGATTTCATAGTGTTGTTTCCAGCAGCAGGTGTCTGTTTTAAAGGTCCCATACTATAAAAAAGTGAGATTTTCATGTTTTTTTTTATTATAAAGCAGGTTTAAATCCTATATAAATACTGTGAAAATATCGAAACACTCAATCCACAGGGAAACACACACAGCCCGTATTCAGAAACTCTGCATTTGAAACAAGCTGTCAGGATTTCTGCCCATTTGTGATGTCACAAATATACAATATTTAGACCCTTGACACAGTTTTAAACGTAAACATTCTAAATGTGTCCCAGTTTATTCCTGGTTGCAGTGTAATGTGAATGTCATCAGCTGACAGGAAGTAAACATGGACCCAAGCTGTTGCCTAGTAACGCAATTCCGTTGCAATTCCGTCAAAATGCGCTAAAACGGAGCGTTTCAGACAGAGAGGGTGAAAACAGGTATGTTCAGGCTGACAGTATGAGGAAAATAAAGGGTATTTTGAACATTACAGCATGTAAACATGTTCTAGTAGAAACACAAAATACAAGTATGAACCTGAAAAAGAGCACGATATGGGACCTTTAAGAAAAAAAGCTCTAAAGAATGACCACCTGCACAGTGCAGAGCAACAGACAGACACAGTTAGAGACAGATATTTCCCTCAGGAGTTGGTGGAGACCAAAAACAGAGCTAAAAGGTGTCACAAGATAAATCTGAGGACGTGCAAAACAATTTAGAAAACAAACATTTCTGCTGCACAAATTTAGACTTTCTTTGCTTAAGATAGTTTTAACCCTTCAGACCTCTTGAAGGGATAGTTTGGTTGTTTTGAAGTGGGGTTGTATGAGCTACTTCTCCATAGTCAGTGTGTTACCTACAGTAGATGGAGTTTGGAGAAACAGACAGGAGTAGCAGCACAGGAGCAAAGCAATGTACTGCAACTTGTTGTTGTTTGTCTGCAGGTGAACAGAACAGCAAGCAGGCCGATGTGAACACGCTGAGTGGAGCTTTTGAGACGGTGATGAGGGTCCATTACCCGGCAGCGTTGGGCCGCATCGCCATCCGGATGGTCCCCTGTCCCGCCGTGTGTGTCGACGCATTCTCGCTAGTCTCCAAGTGAGTCATTACTCTTTAGTATTCAACGTAACCTGCTGTAATGCAAATGTTCAACACACATACGGAGAGATAACAACGTGTCCTCCCTTGCTCTGCAGCCTCAGCCCCTACAGCTACGACGAGGGCTGCCTGTCCAGCAGTCAGGATCACATCCCACTGGCTGCTCTGCCTCTCCTGGCTACGGCCGCACCACAGTACCAAGACGCCGTAGCAGCCGTCATCTTACGAGCCAATCAGGTGTATAGCGACTTCATCAAGTCTCAGGAGGGAGCGTCTTTTAGTGGCCAGGTCAGTGTGTTTCCTTCTCACTGGCTTTGTGATTCACGTACAGATGATTCATATGTGTTCATGTGTTTTCATGCAGGTGTGTGTTATTGGGGACTGTGTCGGAGGCATCCTGGGGTTTGATGCTCTGTGCAGCTCCTCGGTGACGGTGTCAGAGAGCCAAAACAGCAGCAGACGGGGCAGCGCCATCAGTGTACAGGTAACAACCTCAACTTATTAGCTGTATTTCCATCCCTAGAGCCATGCTGCTGGTGTGTCTAAAAACTTAAAGGTCCCATATTATGCTCCTTTTCAGGTTCATACTTGTATTTTGTGTTTCTACTAGAACATGTTTACATGCTGTAATGTTAAAAAAAAAAAACTTTATTTCCCTCATACTGTCAGCCTGAATACGCCTGTATTCACCCTCTCTGTCTGAAACGCTCCGTTTTGGCGCATTTTGATGGAATTGCAACAGAATTGCGTTGCTAGGCAACAGCTTGGGTCCATGTGTACTTCCTGTCAGCTGATGACATTCACATACACTGCAACCAGGAATAAACTGAGACACATTAAGAATGTTTACGCTTAAATCTGTGCAAAGGATCTAATTATTGTATATTTGTGACATCACAAATGGGCAGAAATCCTGACAGCTTGTTTCAAATGCAGAGTTTCTGAATACGGGCTGTGTGTATTTCCCTGTGGATTGAGTGTTTCGATACTTTCACAGTATTTATAGGACTTAAGCCTGCTTTATAATAAAAAACTTTTTTATAATATGGGACCTTTAATACTGTAGAAATCTTTTAACCACTTCATTCAACAATGTCCTTTTTGTTCTCTCCGTCTCCGTCTCCGTCTCTCAGGACACAGACCTCCTCTCTCCAGGTATCATCATAAACAGCGTCTCTCCGTCCTCGCCGTCCCTCGAGGGAAGCCGCCATCTCAGCCGCAGCAACATCGACATCCCTCGCTGCTCGGGGCCTGACGACCCCAAGAGACAACTTCCACGCAAGCGCAGCGACTCGTCCACGTACGAGCTGGACACCATCAAACACCACCAGGCCTTCCTGTCCAGGTCAGACGTCACTAACTCTCCTCTCAGATTTTAGTTTGACAAAAATGTAGTTTTAGTCCAATTTTAGTCAACAAAAACTAAAGACATTTTAGTTGAGTTTTCTATTTCAATCAATCAGTCGCTCATTTTATTTGTCACATATAATCATATACTGCAAGTTCATTCAATTTGTGCATTAAAAAGAGTTTAAATAGGAATATTTATAAATATGTGTGTTTGCCATCTTTGTTGTGTACGGTTACCATGGATACGGCTACCTTAAATTACTTTTTATTTCCTTTTATTCTCATTTTTGTCATAAAAAACCTCATCTACAGATATCTTTCATTAACTCTGATGGTATGATTGTCTTCAGTCTTCACTCCAGCGTACTCCACGGCGAGCCCGGGTCGCGGCGCTCCAGCAGCAGCACGATGCTGGAAGGAGGCTCTTTGGGAAAGTTTGACTTCGAGGTGACGGACTTCTTCATGTTCGGCTCTCCTCTGGGGCTGGTGCTCGCGCTGAGGAAGACCGTGGTGCCCTCGTTAGATGGTGAGGAAGATTTTCTCCTTGTGGCTTTAAAAACAAAAAGTTCTCTTCTAGTTCTTTTTCCAGATGAGCAGGAAGTGGTTATTTGTAGCTTCTGATGTTTCTTCCTGTGTGAGATTCTCGACTCCAACAGCTGGAAAGCTGGAAAGCAGGTGTCAGGGGTCGGAGGTCATGTTTCTGATCTCAAAGGCTGAAAACTTTATTGTGTGTCCTTCGGGGTTTAGAGAGAGAGAGGTCACTGACCTGCAGCTGGTGGGTTAACGTCTGGACTAATTTCCATGTAGATATGATTATAGTTGTTTTTTGGTTTCTCTTTTTTGTTTCTTAGTTTTCTCACGGTTTTGATTTGTTGAGGTTTATTTTGGTCCATGAATAATCACGCAACAGAAAGACAATTACAAAAGAAGGCTGGAGCTGCTCTTCTTACAATACAGTTTGTTTGGCATCAAAAGTCACAGGCCAACCCTGTCTCCTACAAAATTATGTTCCCTTACAACTAAACTGCATCCTCGATTACGTTTCAAGGGAAACCTATTTTCTCCCTGATTATGGTCGCTGTTTTAACAGTTTTAAACATGTGGTTAATGTTGTAAACTGAAACAAAACAAAAAACGCAACAAAAGTGCTTGGTTAGGTTTAGTAAAAAACATCATAGTTTGTCTTTTGACTTTTAATTTAATTTCACACGGGACAAGAACAGCTGCCTCCTGGGCAATTAATCATAAATACCGATTCAACAGCCGCTGTAAATCTTGTTTGTGCTGACCTCCAGTGGTTTCATTTCTCACCTGGCTGCAGGGATGTGGAGATGTACTCCAGGGTGGGTCACTACAATGTGACATCACTGCTGTGTGTGGTTACAGGTGCAACAGTCGACTCTTGATAACTAGTTTCATGTATCATCCTACAGTTTTCTTTTTTTAAACCTCTTTACCTCTGGTTGTGTTTCTTCCCCGTCTCCAGTGTCGGCTCTGCGTCCGGCCTGTCAGCAGGTTTACAACCTGTTTCATCCAGCCGACCCGTCGGCCTCCCGCCTCGAGCCTCTCCTGGACAAGCGGTTCTACCTGCTGCCTCCCTTCAGCGTCCCTCGTTACCAGCGCTTTCCTCTGGGCGACGGACACTCGGCTCTGTTGGGTGAGTCCACACAAACAGACATACATGAGACATTTCACTGCACTGCTACACTACATGTAGATGAGTCTTTTGTCTCTCCTTCCCTTCATCTGACTCCCTAGTTGAGACGGTGCAGAGTAACCCTCAGCTTCTGATGGAGTCTGTCGGTGCCGTTTCCCACCGCTGTCTGGACAGCACCGTCAACGAGACCTCCATCCCCGTACCCGTCCTCAACTGGCAGCTCCACACAGACAGTGTGTATCTCTATCTGCTCTCTTCAACTCTGTTATCCCTCTCATGTTTATTTTTCTGCTGACGTATTTAAAGGGAAATTATAGTTTATTACAACCTTATTGACATAATTTTGACCATCATTTCTATCAGCTATAACGCTGTACTTACAAAGTTAAAGGAATAGTTGGGAAATTAGTGCAATGTCACCCTGACAGCAAGACTCCAGGAAAAGCCTCTCTAGAAATAATCCATCTGATTAAACAAACAAGATGTAATGTATTAATTAGAGAGCTTTAGGGCGTTAGCTGGCAGTGTGCCGCGGATCGCTTCATCCCAGCACTCTTATTAATGTTTAAATGACAACAATATCTTGACAACATATCATCACTCTAACCACCGTTGTATGATAGACTAGTATCGCCCCTTTCGCTTTTTATTATCTATTTGAGCTACTATTTATTTGTTTGACATTTTTCACCATAAGCACCAAATGGAGGATGCTCGCCTTCATACTTTATATGAATGAGCTCGTCACCGCTCAATTTGACAGCCGTAGAGCAAAGAGGACGATCCGTCGGAGACAGAACGTATGGTGATAAAAAACACTACCCACAACGTTCAGCGTCCGCCTGGCCCATCTGCTCCCACAAATGGGCTTTTTATCTTTGTTATGATCGTGTCTGTTTGACAGCTAAAGCTCAGGATAGACAGACAACGCCAGAACAAACTTCTCCTCCACTTTCTACGGTGACGTCACCAGCACTTTTCTAAAAAAGTTCAGAAATGTTCAACTAGAAGTACTCGAAGCGGCCACAAAAAAACTAAATTGTCACAAACTTTAGGAAGATAAAACAAAAGTAAATTATTACCAAATCAGTCCTTTTAGACTTCCAGTTTCAACTTTGTGGTTCAGCTGACGATTGACCTCACGTATGTTTGTGCAAACACAATTTTCCTGTGCAACAAAGGATTATTAGCGACATCACAGCTGCACTTACTTTCGGTTTTATCTCCAAATTAACTATTGTCTTGTTTACAACTCAGTCGTCTTTCTCGCCTCGTCAGACTTTGTCGCAGCGTCTGTCGTGTTCTCTCATCGCAGCAGTTACTTTGCTGACTCGCAGCTCCGTTAACTGCTCTCATAAAAAGTTTTACTTTATTACACTAACAAAGCGGCGGCTCGTCAGATAGAGGGGACTCACACAGACTCAGGTGTGTGTCGTTATGATATGATAGTTCTGGACTCAGCAGCTGGACAAGAAAGATGTGTGTGTGTTTTTATAGCCAGCAGAAATGATGACAAAGCGACAGAAATAATATTTTATTACTGGAATATTTCTGCAGAGAATATGAATATGACTCGTCTCTTCTGTCTCTGCAGCGGATGCTCTTCACTCACATATCTTTGTGGACGGCCAGTTCCCATCGTCCACGTCACCGGGCGTCCCTCACCTTCGCTGCAACCGCCGGGCCAGCGAGGCCAGCATCGCCAGCCAGGTGTCAGGCTTAGCCGACTCTTACACCGTCTCCAACATCGCCACCAGTGAGTTGACCTCTGACCTCCAGTGTGTGACCCACAAGTTGGCAGTTCAAATGTTGACGTTCTTCATTTCCTCCCTCCAAACGTCCCCTCAGCACTCAAACGTGAACTCAGCCAGGTTAAAAGGCCCGGCCTGCTGTCCCAGCTGGCTCTTCCCTACAATAGGTTTTCCCCTCGCCGGCCGTCCTCGCGGTCACGAAAGACCCGCCAGGTGTTCCCGAAACCCAACGGCGTGGAGTCTGAGCAGAGCTCGGACGTTAGCTCTGACGTGATCTCTGATGTGACCTCTGACGTGACCTCTGACGTGTCCTCCGACTTCACCGATGTCACGTCTTACATCACAGACATCAGCTCGGCCCCGCCGTCACCCGGGGTGCTGAGGAACATAGAGAAAGGTACCCTGGGAGCTGTAGTAAGAGGACACGAGAGAAGGATGCTAGGATCCATCCTCGTTCCCTGTGTGCTTTCCTTCCTCCGCTGGCATCTCCCTCTCTCAGATAGTCTTCCTCAGTAGTCCTGTTTCCAAAAATGACAAACAAGCTCAGTTTCATGAGAACCACCAGAAATAAACGGTGGGAAGGTTCTCACCGAGTCTGAGCTGTTGTTTTCTTGCGGGTGTGCGTTTCAAAACCTCTTTACAACTCTTCACTCTGCGTTTTTAGTCATAGACTGCATATAAAGATGGATGACGCGTTTCCACCTCCTCAAACTGTACAGAAGTGACGTCTCACCCCCTTTTTTATAGCATCAAATAACTAATCAAAACCAAACTGATCAGAAAAATGAACACTTGGACAAACATCAGCGTGATAAGAACTACCTAAAATGACAGAAACCATCTTTGGGAAGAATTTATTTGATGTGTACTTTGACTTTTTAGTTTGGCTCATGTCCCATCCACTAACATGGAGGGGGCGTGCTTTATGGCCTATACTGCAGCCAGCCACCAGGGGGCGATCCAGATGTTTTGGCTTCACTTTTGGGGAGCTGTCATGTCATCCATCTTTATATACAGTCTGGTTTTTACTCATAGTTTGGAGCCTAGAGCCTTCTAGTGCATTCCTTTACTTCTTCTAACCTCCTCCAGTTGATGATAACCCTCCACTGTTCACCTCTGGATGAGCAGGATGTAGATCTGCAGTGGACACCACAAACAGACATCAAGATGCATTGATTCCTGAACTCACTGTGTCTCTCTCTGTTCCCTCCCGGCTGCAGTTGCCTCTCGGTGGTGGGGCAGTAAGAGGATGGACTACGCCCTGTACTGCCCCGACGCCCTGACGGCGTTTCCCACCGTGGCTCTGCCTCATCTCTTCCACGCCTCCTACTGGGAGTCTACCGACGTCGTCTCCTTCCTGCTCAGACAGGTTCACACAGTCTTTCTGTTAATAATCAGAATGTTATCTTTAAATTGAAAGTGTATTTTTTACGATTGGATGGATTGCAGTGACATTTAGTTCAGACATTAACGGTCTCCAGATGATGAATCTTACTGACTTATGTGATCCTCTGACTTTTCCTCTAGCGCCACCAGCAGGTTGACATTTTTGTTTTTTTATGACATATCTCAGTGCTGTAAAATGTGGAAGTCGAGGGGGGCCATGCATCTGGCTCTGCAGCGACAGCTTAGTGCAAATAACAAAGCCATAAATCTCGTTCAGTGAAATGATGATGCGCTCCAGCTATCATGATGCTGCAGAAATTTTAATCCTTATGAAAAAAAACATTTATTTTCATTGCTGTCATGAAGCAGAATATACAGATGAAGATGCAGAGGATGGGCCTGTTTTAGCACAAAATTAAAAAACTGAATTGCTTACTTTGCAATGACAGACTGGTGCTGTAGCATCATATCATCATCAGAGGAGTGTAGAAGCTGTATGAAGATCAGGATGACTGTGAAACTGAATCAACACCACCAGAGTATGAAACAGGGATGGTCTAAAAAGCTTCTGTGCTTTTTATTTAACATTAATTTATCTTCCCCAGGTGATGAGACATGAGAACTCCAGTATTTTGGAGCTGGATGGTAAAGAAGTGTCTGAATTCACTCCGTCTAAACCTCGAGAGAAGTGGCTCCGCAAGAGGACTCACGTTAAAATCAGGGTAAGACGTTACATTTCCTACAGAAACTTTTTTATTTTTAATTTAGATGTAATGCAATGCAAATATTGACTAATCACCGCACTTAAAAGGTTACATTATTAGAAATTATTACATTCAGTGATAGAGACGTGCATTCAAGCGGTTTCCAAAGTCAACAATGACTCTTTAAACTCAATAAATAATGTTATAATTCCATCTTTACTATAAAGATGAAGCCTTTACTGCATTATCTTTGATTGCTGATCAATTCTTTTTAAGTAAATGATCTCAGTGCTTCTTCAGTCACTACATACAGCCCCACAAAACTCCAAACAGGAGGATAGGGCATACAAATCAGGAGCTTAATTAACATTTTGATCAATTCAGAGCTTCTGTCATCTGGATTTTAGCAGCTAAATAAGTAAGAAGACTCTACTAAGAGAGATTTTAGAAAATGAATCAAATGGAAACTGTAAAAGACATCTTTAAACTATCACAGCAAAAGTTAAACAACAGCTGAAACGAGGAGGACACTCCTTAAACTCAATAATTAATGTTATATTTCTATCTTTACTGCCTTATTTTTGATTGCTGATCAATTCTAGCGTCTTTTTAGGAGAATTATCTGTAAATAAAAACAGATTTTAATGTTTTTTTTTAAATAAATGATCTCAGTGCTTCTTCCATCACTGCATACAGAAACAAAATACTCCAAACAGGAGGTTAGGGCATAAAAATCAGGAGCTTAATTAACATTTTGATCAATTTAGAGCTTCTCTCATCTGGATTTTGGCAGCTAAATAAGTGAGGAAACTGTAAAAGACATCTTTAAACTAATCACAGTAAAAGTTAAACAACAGCTGAAACGAGGAGAGTGTTGTGATTTCCTGTTTCGTCCTCTGTGTGTCAGAACGTGACAGCTAACCACCGAGTGAACGACGCCGTATTCACAGAGGACGGCGCCCAGATGGTGATGGGACGTTTCATGTACGGCCCTCTGGACATGGTCACCCTCACTGGAGAGAAGGTACCGGACCGCTGCTCAGCTGCGACCGACCAAAAAAAGCCGAGTTATGTAACGGTGTCAGTGACATCTGTGTCATTGAGCTCCGACAGTGTTGAACATATCAGTGTGTGTTGTTTCCTGCAGATTGACATCCACATCATGACCCAGCCTCCCTCTGGAGAGTGGGTGTACTTCAACACGGAGCTCACCAACAGCAGCGGACGCGTCTCTTATGTCATCCCTGAGAGCAAAAAGCTGGGCATCGGGGTGTATCCCGTCAAAATGGTGGTCAGGTGGGTTAAGTTACTGGTATTTCATGTGAAAAACAAACCTGTACATCTCCTCCTTTCACATTAACCTCCATGATTCTGTCTCTCAGGGGCGACCACACAGTCGCAGACAGCTATCTCTCTATCGTACCACGAGGAACCGAGTTCGTGGTGTTCAGTATTGACGGGTCGTTTGCTGCCAGTGTGTCTATAATGGGCAGCGACCCAAAGGTTCGAGCTGGAGCTGTGGATGTGGTGAGGTGAGGATCAGAAACCTTTATTCTGCAATAATATACGTAGAGATACACACAGGTTATCTGTTTTTGTGATCAATACTGGGGGTTAGGTTGAACATAAGAGCAAATCATCAGCATTTACATATATCTTTAATACTGGACATTGATCAGTTTAACATTTTTTAATCCACGTGTATTATGTACATATATCTGTCTGACAAAGGGCTCTTATTTGCCCCTGCAGTCTTAAAAATATCACCTCCTCCCTTCACCCACATAAAATTCATATGTCACTGTATATCTTTGTTGTACATATAATTTAGTTTTTCTTTATTATTTCTACCTTTAGGGCTATTTTTGAACGTGCTATGTGGAGAATAATACAACTGCAATTCATTGTGCATCTTGTATAATGACTATGTTTGCAACTAACGATTATTTTCATTATCAAATAATCTCCCGATTATTTTCAAAGTCCAAGGTGATGTCTATATACAGAATGTCTTGTTTTGTCAGTCCAAAACCCTAAAAGATATTCAGTTTAATATGATATAAAACAGAGAAAAGCAGGATTAACAGCATTTTCTGTCATTTTTGCATGAAAAATTACTTACAACGATTAATTTACTATCAAAATAGTTGGCAATTCTTTTTCTGTCGATCGAGTAATCATTGCAGCTGTAATAATGACAATAAAGCTAAACCTTGAACCTGGAAAATAAGAAGCTCCCGGTTTAATTTCAAGCCACCATATGCATCATTTTCATGTGTTTATTGCATCTTTCAAAATCTTCTACTGCTGCAAATCTTTATTTTTAGCAAAATGAAACAATGCGAGTTAACGTGGGTTGCTTTAAAGCTGCTCTAACCAATGTTTTTATATGAACGATGGATTAAATGACCATGTATAATGTAAGAGGTGTCACTCATAGTGATGATTTATCACCAACTCTGCAGCTCTACGCAGCTTTATAGCAACTTCCAGCTCATTTTACTGTTCTGGTTCACTTCACCGCTCTAATAGCGGCGTTTTTAGCCGCAACAGGCCGCTGTTTTTATTGAAAACCACTGTACAGTACCTGCTCATCAGCAAACAGCAGACAGACACAGTTAGAGACCATCTGGTGAACGTAGTGGAGCATTTAGCAGCTACAGAGACAGATATTTCCGTCACCTGATCTACCGCTGAACTCCATTAATGTTGTTGTTTTTTGCAGATACTGGCAGGACTTGGGCTACTTGATCGTGTACGTAACGGGTCGTCCTGACATGCAGAAGCAGCGCGTGGTGGCCTGGCTCTCTCAGCATAATTTCCCTCACGGCATTGTCTCCTTCTGCGACGGGCTGGTTCACGACCCACTCCGACACAAGGCCAACTTCCTCAAATGCCTCATCAACGAGGTGAGTCGGGTCGTCGTGAGTCTGAGGGCAGCGTTATTATAAAATCCCTGAAGTCTCTAACAGTCGACCTCCCTCTTTGATCAGGCCTACATGAGGATCTTCGCCGCCTACGGCTCCACCAAGGACATCTCTGTGTACTCGTCTATCGGCCTGCCTCCGTCACACATCTACATCGTGGGACGGCCCACCAAGAAGATGCAGCACCAGTGTCAGGTAGGAATAAATCCTGATTTATTTATAATACCCCATCAGACAGTCAAAGCATAGTAGTGTTGTATTATGGAGTCCGTTGATGGTCATGAATATACAAGTTAGTTCGTCAGAATCAACATTTAACCAACTGTTTTTAAACTTTTAAATCTGTCATAATAAAAACAGTAGTAGAAGAAGTATTGTGATCTTTTGCTTAAAGGGACTGTTTGTAACTTCTTACACGTATAAATCATTGCGGTTCGGTGTACCATGCGTGCTCGCATGTGGCTACGCTGTTCAGACAAGACTCCAACACAAACTACAGTAGCTTGGTCTCCAGGGCCGGAGTCTCTGCTGTACTCTGCTCCTTCACTCACACGCTGCGCTCGTTCTCTCTCTCTCTCTCTCCACCTCTCACGTGAACGCGCGCTCACTCCACACTGCAGAAGAGTTAGTTCAGCTCTGAGAATATCTAGTGAATGTTCAGTGGACGTTTGTGCAGAAATAACTGCTGCAGCTCCTCCAGACCAACAGAGGTTTCCCGTGTCTTCTGAAGTGACGGGGCTCCGCAGAGAGAAACGTTATCGCCTCCAACCAAAACTCCGGCGTCTCCCCCGTTCCCTCCGGCCGCGGTCGGGAGGCTGAGGCAGGAAAAGCTAACACTAGGATCAGCAGTGATTCATGGAGAGACCTTGGTCTGGTCAGCTAACATTACTGCCAAGCAGCTGAAATATAGAGTGATATTGTGGTTTTAGCTGACGTGTGTCTCCTCACTGTGTTGAGTGATGCTCCTTCATGTCTATGTAGAGCGAGCACAAGAGCGAGCAACAGGACGCTGACTTTAGTTGACTTAACGGACACAGGTGTCGCTGTTAACAAGCAATTTCTGATTCTTACAAACAGTCCCTTCAAGTAAAACATCAGTACAACAATGTAAAAACACTCCACTACAAGTAAAAGTCCTGAATTCAAAATCCTACTGTGTTTGAGCTCAGTCCCTGTCAGGGTTTTCTAGCTGTCCACACAGGTTGGTAAACCAAATCTGATTGTCTTTCCGTCTCTTCCAGTTCATCCCGGACGGCTATGCGTCCCACCTGTCCCAGCTGGAGTACAACCAGAGGTCTCGTCCCGCCAAGTCCGCCAGCACCCGCATGGTCCTCCGCAAGGGCAGCTTCGGCCTTGGTGCCACCGGAGGAGAATTCCTCCGCAAGCGCAACCACATCTTCCGCACCATCTCTCAGCAGCCCGGAGCGCCGGGGTCGGCCTCCCCCAGCCAGCCGGGCCGGACCGAGCGAACCCAGAGCCAGTGCGAGGTGGAGCGGGACCGAGTGGTCGGGGCGGCGACCCAGAGGAGCATGAGCATAGCCGCAGGGTGCTGGGGCCGCAGCGGGAGCACCAAGGAGGGCAGCGGAGGGTTACTCGGCCCGAAATAAGGTGCAGAGTGGAGCTGTGGCGCTAAAGGACCCGGTCGGAGCCACCATGATCTCTGGATGAAACGGAGGGTTTGTATTTTAGATATTAAAGGGACAGTTGAGGGTTGATGACGGAGGGATCTGTCCAGGAGGAGTGGACTAATCAGGCCGCGTGGGATCCAGCAAACAAAAGACAATTCTGTAGCATGACTCTTTTACAGTAACACTTTTATAGGATACATCATTAACTAATAAAAACAACAAGGAAGGATTAAATGAAATATTGTAAGCCTTAAACTAATCTCGTATAACGGGACCCCCACCTCCCCGTCCAAGCATTCACTCTCTCATGAGCTCAGGACAAACTGCAGAGCCAGACTCATCTTCAAACAGTTGAGCACGGGTTCGAGGACAAGTTCACCGGCAGCCATGACAAAGAGCCGGTGACTTTCACTTCTGTTTCTGTCCCACTGTCAGCTGAGCAACAACAACTCTACCCAGAAATCACTGGCAATAAGTAAGTACAGAACACACAGTCAGCTCATCCAAATCACATGGAAGACAACTCACTTACCTCTTGTTGTGTCTCTCCATGCAGATAGTTTGAGGGTTGTTTGTCCAGGATTTTAATCTAGTACAGTATGTGGAGTAACGATGACAAGAAGGAGTCCTAAAACCTGGAAATGAGTTAGTATTTTAGCTTTTTGGTTCCCTCGTCTGGAAGTCAAAGGGTTTTTAGATAGATGCCTGAAATAAAGTCTATAAAATATGTCATATAGATACGTAAATATTGGGAATTTTGAAGCTTTTACGTGTCTTTAAAAGGCGGTTTCTAACAAGTGGCTAAATGAGACTACTAAACGTCATCACGCAGACCCGTCATTGGCTTTTTGTTGAGAAAGACCACTTACGGTGGGCGGATAGGGATGTGGATGGGTCAACAAAAACACAGGGCTTTCAAGTTGGAGACCCGCGTTCGAGACTGATGTTTTGTTTTGCGATGTTTGTCATGTGGATGTTAGCATTTAACTCAAGTACAGCCTCACAAGGCAGAATCTTAGTCTTATTTAAATGTAAATGCACCATAACTGCATTTAGGTGGACCACAAACCACAACAGACTGTATAAAATATGGACGTAGTCTCCGTGGCGTCACTCATAGGTTTCTGAAGAGCCGTTGTGAAGCTCAAAGTGGGCGGCTCCAGCCGTCGCCATATTGGCAGTGACGACAACGCCTAACTCCCAATGAACTTTATGCCTTAATATAATTTAAAAGGGTGAGTCATATTAAAATTCACCCCCATACAGTGGTCATGAACGGGGATATTAGCTATAGAGACCAAAACCGTTTTTGTACCAGGCTGTAAACATGTTTATTTCTGCTGTAAAGTAATTTTAACATGGAGGTTTATGGGGATTACCTCGCTTTTAGAGTCTCTAGTGGTCATTTGAGGAACTGCAGTTTTTCGCACTTCAGCGTTCAGCACCGGAGGTCGCCGCTTAGTGGAGACAGAAATCTTAGAAAGTTGGGCACAAAACCCAAACAGTCTGCGTGGCGCGATACCACCAGAGGTACGTGAGGAAATCTGTGTTTTTGTCGTTTGGGTGAACTGATCCTTTAAACACCTGAGAGCTGGATTTGACATCCTGAAATATATCGTCTCAGAGGTGAAAGTACTTCTTGTCTTCGTCACAGAACAACTTTGTTCCTCACTGATGTATTTAAATACATAATACTAGTTTTCATCCCCCCCGTGTGTGTGTGTTTGAGAGATTCTGTCGTATTTCCCGTTCAGTGTGGCCTCTGGGCCATCCAAGGCCTTAATATCCAACAACTCACTCCACAGATGGAACAGACAGCAGACAAACAGGGCATGCAGCATTAAAGCAACAACTGAAACTCTGTACAGTCCACAGCAACAATCCCTTTATATATTCATCTGCTTGCAATACCTCTGATCCACCTGTTGGTGGCGTTGTGTTCCCCACTTGTGCTACTGCTGCTGCTGGGACACACTCGGGTGGTGTTTCCCGGCGTTTTGCTCTTCTGGACGGGTGGAGGATGGACGTGGTGTTTCTGCTGAGGAGCCTGTTTCCTATCAGGCTGGACTCCACGTAGCTTTCACTCACTGAGATCTGTAAATCTTTCAGTATTTTTACCAGACGGACTGAAGAATGGGAGAAGAAGTGATTCAGCATGAATGTTGAGAAGACCGGATCGATCCTCATGAAAGCAAACATCACGTTGTTGCTTCTGTCTACTGAACTGTATATTTTCATACGAAGGGGACGCAGAAGAAGAAGGAGAAGCCACCTCACACCTCCAATCCAAAAACACAAACGTCGTGCTGATGCCACCCTCGCTCATATAAGGATAGGTTTACAAAGTCTGTCTTAAAACAACAGTCAGGTGTCCGTATGAGCAGTGAAACAGTTGCTGCTTGCTGTAATTCATACTGGACATTAAAACATTTCTAATGTGCTTCCAATGAAAATGATGGGGGACAAAATCCATCTTGTTCTGTGCAAAAACATATTCAAAACTTTAAGCTAATATGAAGAATCAGCAGTCTGAGTTAGTCAACTCAAGACTAGGGCTGTCAATCGGTTACAGATTATTTATCTGTTCAAAATGTACCTTAAAGGGAGATTTGTCAAGTATTTAATCCTCTTATCAACATGAAGTGGACAAATATGCTTCTTTATGCAAATGTATGTATACATTTATTATTGGAAATCAATTAACAACACAGATCAATGACAGATATTGTCCAGAAACCCTCACAGGTACTGCATTTAGCATAAAACAATATGCTCCAATCATAACATGGCAAACTGCAGCCCAACAGGCAACAACAGCTGTCAGTGTGTCAGTGTGCTGACTTGACTATGACTTGTCTAAAACTGTGTGTGATTATCATAAAGTGGGCATGTCTGTAAAGGGGAGACTCGTCGATTCACACATCTGGAGGTCAGAGGTCAAGGGACCCCTTTGAAAATGGCCATGCCAGTTTTTCCCCGCCAAAATGTATTGTAATTTTGGAGCATTATTTAGCCTCCTAACCATGACATGGTTGGTACCAATGGATTCTTTAGGTTTTCTAGTTTCATATGATACCAGTATCTTCACTCTAGCTTTAAAACTGAGCTCACTACAACCTAAAGATCGCAAGTTGTGTTGATGTGTTAAAGAAATTAGTGGCGAATTTGCATTGATGCATTATTATTGCGTTAACTTTGACAGCCCTACTACAGTACTTTCAGTATGAAATTAGATCAATACAACATTTTGGACAAATTCCAGTCAGGTTTCAGGGTTTATCACAGCACTGAGTCAGCTCTGCTAAATGTTAAGAAAGACTTACCGCTGTCTTTAGACTCTGGAAATCATGCTTTTTAAATTCTTGATACTCTCAGACTCAAACATATAGTAGGGGTTCAGAGTAAGACCTTAAATCGTAGCAACATAGATCAGTATCAGTTTTGATTGATAGCTTTTCATCCTCTTCTGCTTCTGTCTCCTGTGGTGTACCCCAAGGCTCCATCCTAGGCCCTATTTTATTTTCATTTTCATTACATGCTTTCACTGGGCTCTGTGTTCTGAAACTTCAACATCCCTTATTATTTCTACGCCGACGATACGCAGCTATATCTCAAAAATGTCTTCAACTAAATGAGAAGTGTTTAGACTAGCGCCGAGTTTCCTCTGTCTTCAAATCTCGGTACACACGCCAACACGCTGTGTTAAATTTGACAAACATACAAACTTTTCATACTAAAAAGACGGACTTTGGAAGATATTCGTTGATTGTTCTTACTCAGAATGTTATTATAGCCTCACATTAGCCTCAGATAAACTTTATTTTTGTGGATTTGTCCTCCATCACTTACTTGATTAGCAAGTAAAACTTGTTTAAATGTTCATACGAGCTCCTGACTATTGTTTTAAGACAGAGCTGAAAATGAACCTCTCCTTTAAACCCATGAAAGCTTTTGGATGTGTGGAGCAGTTGTACCTCTTGTTCTCTTCATTTTACTATGCTGTTGTTTTATTCCCGGCTTCCACTACCACACCAGAGTGTCTGTTTCCACTCTTCTGTGCGAGCAGCAATGTCTTCAACCCACCACGAAAGCCAAAATCATTCTCTAAATACTGTAGTTAATCAACTGTGTAACCTCATTGTTGTTTTTTTGCACTAGTTTACGGTGGAAATATATACTGTAGTTACCATCTCATGTCGCTACATCTGGACACCTCTGTAGTGCATGATACTTTTTGTTCATTTCAGGGTTTACTGTATGTGTGCAGGTACGCACACGTCTGTACATTTTGTCAGGATATGAAAATAATGTAAGTAAATGTGCCAAACAGTTCTAGAGAAGTATTCAGACCAGAGGTTTTCAAAGTGTGACACCTCCATCCTCCTGTTATTATTCTTTTTGGAAGATAATCATGATGTAAACAGGAAGTAAAATATTGCTATGGATTCAGTGAGTTATACTGTAGACTACAGCTTTTATATTTACATTTCGGCAATTAAAAGTATGCCGAATTAGCGATTAGCACTTCCTGTCTGCCATGTACTCATGGACGTACAGACAACTATCACTGGATTACTTTGATATTGAAGAAAACTTCTCAGGCAAGTTCTGGAGTTATAAGAAGAGCCTTTTTTTCCTCGGTTTTCTAAGCAGATTTACAGATGTTAAATTGCGATGGACATCAGATATATTATATCCTGGGGAAGTGTAAGTCGCACTGAATCTAAAAATATGTGTATCACGTCTGTGTGTTTAGATTTGACTGAGTTATGACTCCAAGAAGGAGTACAAATTATTGTAAACGTCCTAAAGTATGAACCTGAAAATGAGCACAATATGGGAGCTTTAACGTTAGGATAGGTCGTCAGGCAGCGACTCTTTTTGCAATTTGTGTGACCTTCTAACACAACCGTTTATCTTTCCCCCGGTGGAGGCGTCTCACAGTTTGAAAACTCCTGATTTAGACTGTACCCAACCTTTTATTATAGTAAGAAGGGGAGAAGCTGAGAGCATTACTTACTTCTCTGACTGGATAATTTAACCATGTCTGAGAAAGAAAAAGTGTCTTTGACAGAATACTGAATAATCTCTGAATTGAGAGCAGAGGTCGAGCATGTTGCTGTAATCGTGGACAATAAGCTGTTTTATTTCCCCTTTTAGCCGTTTGGCTGCTGAGTTGAATGTCGGCCGTTTTAGATTCTGAAGCTTCTTCGTGGAGCCGCGGATGTGTCAGTGTACATACTGTAAAGATGTATATGTAGGACTTATATGGTTGAGAGTTATTTATTTACCTAAAGATCATAAATGTTACTCTGGAAAATTTCAGGTGAAATATATTTGAAGATATGTAGCATTTTTATTTGTCATTAAGGCGACGGACCAACGCTTCGAGAAGGCTTTTTGTTTTTTTTACCAGTGCAATATTATTGTTCTAATCACAGCAAACCACTAACTATCACAGCAGGGGCACAATCTACCACAATATACAATCCACACACACCAACCTGCAGAACACTATTTATACCTACTGTTGACCTCTGCTGTCTCTCTTTACAACCGTCAACTGCTGAGCATTTTATAGGACTTACTTAAATGTTTTCAGACTTTTACAAAACCTTTGAAATATAACTGGAAGCTGGTTTTTCAGTCAGCAGCGGGTGCATGAAGAAGTTATAAACCCCATTAAACGAAGCAGCTCTATTTAACAAGCTGTTGTTGCATGTCATCCAGTCAGATTGGAACTACTTAACCTTCATGCTTAACAATAATAGGCCAGTTATGTTGTCCACTATGTCCTCAATGTTTAACGGAATATATATCAAAGCTGATTATATTTGAGAATATTACAATTATTGCCACATTTGGATAGAGACCTACAGAGGTTTATCTTCAGCTCACAGTCCGGTATTAGTTATATTTATTGACACCCTACAACTAAACTTTTTGTCGTACCACTCTCTAATAAAGCACCCTTTATAAATAGGTTTTAACTAATTAATGGTTAAAGAAATAGTTTGACTTTTTGGGAAATACCGTAAATTCTACGCAAACCACCTTATTCTTCACTTATTAACATTAATAACTGCAGAATTGATGATTAAAACACCTTATTGATCACTTATTAACATTAATAACTGCAGATGTGATGATTAAAACCCTTTATTGATCACTTATTAACATTAATAACTGCAGATGTGATGATTAAAACACCTTATTCATCATTTATTAACATTAATAACTGCAAATGTGATGATTAAAAGCCCTTTTTTATCATTTATTTAAAATATGACTGGATTACCAACATTTTAAACACCAATATTAGCAAATAAAAAGGATAAACATTTGCCAAAAGGGATTTTCCACAATCTGCCAATTGAAAATCAGTTTTTATTAATGGTTTATAAGTGACCTATACGTGATTTATAAGCCATTAATAAAGCCATTACTCACACAACCTATAAGTCATGTTTAACGGGTGCCTTATTATTTAGTTTTATATGATTTATAAGTATTTATAAATCCCAATATGACACTGGATATCATATTTTTAAAATAAAACACTGTAGAACTGTAGGTCTGTGACATATATTAATGTGTCAAAATATATGGTGGCAATAATTCATATATATATTTTGGATATATGCAGCGTTTGAAATAGGTTAAAATCTGACATGCTCAAATTATAAACAATTTCACTTTATTTTAACCCTGTTATTTAGCATTTATAAGCAGTATATAAACACTTAATTAACACATTATAACACACTATAATGTAGTTGTAAGCAACTATTAGGACGCTGTATTTATTTGTACCAACTTAACTACCCTACTGTATAAAGCATCCATAATTGGATTAACTAAACTGTTAATTATAAAGTGTTATAATCCATTAATTAGGTGTTAATAAACTGCTTCTAAATGCTAAACAGGGGGCTTTAAAATAAAGTATTTCCAGTATTTCTCTGTATTCTGTTAGCAGCTGTATACAGATGGCCATAAACTCTTTTTACATGATTAGAAAGTGTTATTCTTTCATTCATGACATTAACAACTACTGATAAATGTGTATTTGATCAACAACGCCAGTCTGTTGTTTTCAGACAGAGGATACAGTAGGTACTGACATCTCCTAGCTCATAATGTGTTCAGGCAGATCGGGCTGACCTCTGACCTCTGCCCGGGCCACCGGCTCTCTCTACCATTGTCTGTTCTGTGGAATAAATACAATTGGAGGTAACTCAACATGTGTACATGTGGTTTTATTCGGGTCTGTCAGACTGAAATATCTCAGCAAATATTGGTGGATTGTTATGAAATTTTAAGACTTTGGTAGTTTTCCTCCAGTGCCACCTGCAGGTTGTGGTTTCTACTGAAATATCTTGACAGCAGCTTTGGAGAAATACATATGGGGTGAAATGCAAAGGGAAAATTGTGCATAAATAAATAAGTAAATGCAAAAATATATACATTTAAAAATAAATATAAAATAAATGCAAATATAAATGAATAAATAATAAAAACTAAAATAAATTAAAATAAATGCAAATATAAATAAATAATAAAAACATAAATAAATAATAAATGCCAAGATAAATAAATAAATAAATAAATAATAATAAAAGCAAAATAAATAAATTATAAATGTAAAGATACAATTAAATAAAAAATTGATAAAAAGAAATACATTCATAAATAAAAGGGAAAATAAAACAAAAGAGTAAATAAATAAGGGAATTAATACAAAGATAAATAAATAAAGAAGCAGCAAATTAAAACAGAAATATCAATTTATGTCACATTTTATAAATTACTTAATGACTTCATTATTTTTTATATTATCTTTGCTACATTTAATGACACATTTATACATTTATTAAGTATTATTTTATTGTTGGTCATTACATCACCATATAACCTGGTGAGTTATTATTAGTATTATATATATACATGTATATATATACATATATACGTATATATATATTTATATAAATATGTGTATATATACATATATATATATATAATACTAATACTAATATATAATAATATAATATTATAATAATATAATATATAATATGAATAAATAAATCTCTCTATATATACATATATGTATATATGTATATATATATGAAACTGAATTTCATTATGCTTTACTGTAATTGTTGTGCTCATCATGACAAATAAAAAATTTAACTTGAATGAGTCTTTAATTAATAAATTAAAATTCAAAGTTCAGCAAGAGTCTGCATCTCAACAAACAAACAAACAAACAAAAACTGAGAGTTTATTTGTTTTGCACAATTTAAGACTGTACAACATAACAAAAAAATAAATAAATAATATACAGTGCAGGAAGAGGCAAAAAACCCACTGGCCTTGCACCTGTCGACAAGATTAATATAAATAATATGACTACATAATAGTGATAACAAACAATTAGGACAAGATATATAAAAGAGTTTTGAGAGTGAACGCAAAAAGTTGATCAACAAAAACAAAACCAAGTGACCCCTCTTGTCTTGTCACTCATAAACCATCTTCTCCGGAAACAGTGAATTGGTGTTACCTCCCCAGTAGTCCGGCCTCCATCCTCCGGCAGGTGTGATGCTGAGTGACACCCGGGGAACAAACCGCGATGGAGCCGGGCTGTTTGACGGTAAATTACCGGGGTGTAAAATAAATAATTTGGTTATAAACGGGTGAATTTACCGGGCTGTTTCTCCGCTGAACGGATCTCCTTCTGGTGAGTTAACGATTCTGGAGTTTAGGCGGGAAAACCATCAGTTCCTCAACGGTCTAAAAGATAATAAACAATTTATGAAATCTCGCGATATTATGGACGTCAGACGTAGGCCTCGAATGGTCCTCGGGCAGTAAGTCTCGCGAGAATTTGTGGACGTTTTAAATATATCATTAAATGTAGTAAAAATGTTAAAAATAAATGTAGTCTTTAATTAATTAAAAAAAAAAAGTGATATAAATTGATATTTCTGTTTTCATATGCTTCTTTATTTATTTCTTTGTATTAATTCCCCTATTTATTTACTCTTCTGTTTAATTGTCCCTTATTTATGTATTTATTTTGTATTCATTTTTTAATTCATTCATGCATTTTTGCATTTCTTTTTTATTTATGTATTTCTTTTTTATTTATATTTCTTTTTAAATGTATGTATTTATTTATGTATTTTTGCATTTATTTATTTACTTATGCACGATTATGCATTTCACTCCTTATTTATTTCCCCAAACTTATTTATTACTGTATTCTTTTCTTTATGCATTTCTGCCTTTTTGTTTGGGGAAATAAATAAGGGGTGAAATGCAAAGTGTAAATCGTGCATAAGTAAATAAATAAATGCATAAATACACACATTTAGAAATAAAAAATAAATTAAAATGAAAAAATAAATAAATAATAAATGTGCAAATAAACAAATAAAATGAAAATGAATAAATCAAATAATTTAGCACTTAAGTTCACATAAATGATTAAAGGTGTCTGTAAAATGTTATGAATATATTAAGCTTTTCTGCAGTAAGAAATACAGCATAACCTTAATATTTTAAAAGTTTTTACAGAATAAATAAAAACAAGTACAGCAACAAGAAGTAGAGTTTCTTTATTTTGGCAAATGAAAAATTACTGTTTCAGTAATTGTTGTATGGAGCACTCTGAAATCAACTGCTTTGTCCTTGATTATAGTGCCCCCATTAGGTCAATTAATGTAATGCAAGGTTAATTTGTGTCTTAAGCTTTCTCTCAATCAAACATATATTACATACAGCATCAACACAAACACACAGTGGCTCATTTTACACACTAACTGCACATGGCCTGCTCACCCCTGAGCTGAAACAAGGGGACGAAACAGGAATAAAATCCTCCAAATATTGCACAAAATGGCAAAAAAGTTGTTTATAAAATTGGCCAAAGTGAGCTAGATAAGCTATGATTTGACTCTATAAAAATGTATTTAAAACAAATAATTATTCACTTTTCTTTTTTTTTTTAAATGAAGCACTTGTGACTTATCACACATACAAAAAACCTTGTAAACACACTTCACAGGAGGATGAAGAGCAACGACGGTCTGCTCTTTGGTTTTAACAGATGGACGGATGCATGATGGGAAGCGACGGCAGCCTGTACAGCAAAGAGGTGGAGGAGGAGAGACCAAACGCACAGAAGACAGTAAGTCATAAAATCACAGCCGAGCTGAAGCAGCTCTTGACCTCCTCGGCGGCAGGCCTTCACCTTTCTGAAGTCAATATTACAGTGAGAGATATCGTATATTTAATGTGTGTCTATAGAGCACGAGGCCTCTTCGGGGTTATCTGTTGGCTAGCTTGCTCCTCTTCCTGGAGAGCAGAACGGAAAGACTTGACTTTATCTGAAAGAAGAGAGAATATCACAGCACAGGTTACACATTTACTCAAGTATTTACTTGAGTATTTTATTCTCATGGCACTTTCTATTAAATTAATCGCACATTTATCTCTTCAAAATGTACCTTAAAGGGAGATTTATCAAGTATTTAATCCTCTTATCAACATGGGAGTGGACAAATATGCTGCTTTATGCAAATACATGTATATATTTAATACTGTAAATCAATTTTCAACACAAAACAATGACAGATATTGTCCAGAAACCCTCACAGGTACTGCATTTAGCATAAAACAATATGCTCCAATCATAACATGTCAAACTGCAGCCCAACAGGCAACAACAGCTGTCAGTGTGTCAGTGTGCTGACTTGACTATGACTTGACCCAAACTGCATGTGATTATCATAAAGTGGGCATGTCTGTAAAGGGGAGACTTGTGGGTACCCAGAGAACCCCTTTACATTCACACATCTGGAGGTCAGAGGTCAAGGGACCCCTTTGAAAATGGACATGACAGTTTTTCCTCAACAAAATTTAGCGCAGGTTTGGAGCGTTATTTAGTGTTCTTCCTGACATGGTGTCGTAACGTGGTTGGTACCGATGGATTCTTCAGGTTTTCTAGTTTCATATGAGACCAGAATCTTCAATCTAGGTACGACCTAAAAATCGCAAGTTGCGTTAATGCGTTAAAGAAATTAGTGGCGTTAAAAGGAATTTGCGTTAAAGTGTTATTGCATTAAAGGGACTGTTAGTAACTTTTTAAGCGTATAAATGTAGCGGGTCGCCACACATGCACGGTCGCATATGCGCGTCCGCGTGTGGCCGCTGCCTCTCCTCCTCTGCCTGCCTGCCTTCACTCAGACAGAGCGCACGTTCTCGCTCAGCTCGCTCCACCTCTAGACGTGAACGCGCGCTCACTCCACACTGCAGGAGAGTTAGTTTAGCTCTGAGAATATCTAGTGAATGTTCAGTGGACGTTTGTGCAGAAATAAATGCTGCAGCTGCCGGCTGCGGTGGGGAGGCGATAACGTTACTCGTTGAAGAGCCCCGCTGCCTTACCAGCCTGTGCTGAGCAGGAAAAGACAAAGACAATTGATTCATGGAGAGACCTTGGTCTGGTCAGTTAACATGTGACGAGTGATATTGTGCTTTTAGCTGACGTGTGTCGCCTCACTGTTTTGAGCGATGCTCGTTCATGTCTATGTAGAGCGAGCAAGCGCGAGCAAATAGTCCAGCTCTACAGTAGAATTCAAATACTTTGCACTAAAATGTCAAGATTTTGACCTGAATCCAGCAACAACATTACGAAATGCCGTTACACATTCAGAAAAAAGTGGTTGGGAGTTTAGTTTCTCTTTAAGTTAATCTGGCCTCATTCATGTCAGACTTGTGTCGTGTTGAAAGTAGTAGTAGTAGTAACGTAAACGTGACCAATGTGCTTATTCAGATATGAGACCGACGGGTTAAATTGCCGTCAGATTTGAATGGATCTGAAACGTCTGAAAGAGGCTTCAACATTCAGCGACTGGACAGACGATGTTTACCTCTCAGCTCGACGAGGATGTCGATCTTCTGGTCCAGGATTTGTTCTAGTTGAGTTGCGAATGACTCGACGTCGTAGTCCACCTCCTCCGTCATCTCCAGAAGCACCTTCTCGTCTTCCAGCCAGCGGATCGACTCCTGTAAGGACACGCTGCAGTTTAAACTTTATGATGTAAGACATGAAGCTGATGAAGAGGATGAGAATGAACATCTGCCTTAAATTAATGGACGTTAGATGTGGACTACTAGAGGGGATTAATCTGTGTGGAGAGCTGTAACTTTGCATTTCAACATATTTCAGTAATAAATATTTGACCTCCCTTTTGGCAGTGCTACGACCAGGCAGTTTATTATTTTCCTGACCTTGAAATTCACTTTGTCTGTGTGTGTGTTTGTTAATTTGATGGGAGTTTTATTCAAATTCAAAGTCTGTTTATGGTGATTCCGACAAGAATAAACTAAATACTTGAAGGAAATCAGCCGCAATTACAGAATAATGTTTAAAAATGAACCACTCTCTGTCCTTTAGAGGCATTTAAATTAGCATTAAAAAGCACTGATCTATAAATTATTAATTTTTGCAGTATCTGCCAGGGTTTGTACATATTTTACGTGATTTAAAATAAGTCCCTCTGGCTGTACTGTACCTGGAAAACGGCCCGGTGGTCCTCCAGAACCTGCTCCTCCATCTCCACCAGCTGAGAGACGGCTTCATGGAAGGTGAAGAGCTGCGGGGAAACCTCTTCCTCCTGCAGAGAGAACAGCCATGTTTATTTCAGTGACACTGTGACAGGACAGAGGAATACGTCTACTTCTTCTATACGGTCTATGGGAAAGACGTGGACAAATGTGAACCTGTCCTTTAATTGTTAAATAAAGCGTGTCTGTCTTACGTTCTGTTCACAGAGCAGCTTCAGGTCGTCTCTCTGTGGAGAACTGCCGACTCCCCACTGAGCCTCCAGCACCTCCAGCTGGTTGACATGTCCCTGACGGATGTCCATCGCTGCTGCCGGGTCCACTGTGAGTTCCTTCACCCTAAAATAACAACATGACTGTTGTAACTGCTGCTCAGGTATCTGATGTAGCACAGTGGGTGGGAGTTGCATGCAATGTGCAGACATGTTGGTGGTGAAAATACTCAATGCATGCCAGAGGGAAGAACAAACAATACAGACGGACTCCATGCAGGTTCAGCAGAAATGAAGCCTGGATAATAAAAGCAGTTTAACATCAACAAATACTGGATGGTAGAGGAAACGGTTAATGCAAAATTAACAACAAAAAATATGCAGAAGTTATCCGTTCTACTAACTTTGGGATTAAGTGATGTAACGACTTGAGCCAACGTGCATTATCATCCTGAAATATACTGAATATATTTGGTGTTGTACTGTCATATTGTAGTCAGACTGGTCTTTGGAAATGTATTCTTATTAAGTTTGACTAATTATTCACACAATTGAAATACAATTTTTCTCCAAAATACCGTTTGCAGGCGTTAGTTTTTCATTTTATTTATTATTTAATATTTCTTCATTTTGTTTTATTTATTTTATTACTGACTGACTGAATTAATTTATGTGAAATCACATTCACCGGAAGATCACTTTTGTTTTGAAACCAGTTCTTACACGCTCTTACTGTAATGCCTACGGTAGTATATACATGTACCTCATCTACCCTGCCGTTACTCAAACAGGAGGAAATAGTGCATTTATTGGGGACTATTAAGCGATTAATCCACAAGATTAAATTAAGATTAATCCACATGTGGTGCTCTAGTGAGTGTTACTGGCAGCAGGACGGTGTATGAAGGATTGAGTCAGAATAAACTACAGTGTGTGTGTTCATGGTGATGAAGGACGATGTCATCCAGAGACACAGTGAGGCTCACTGATGTGTTTTTAATGGAGAAGAGCTATCAGGCTGTGAAACACAGATTATATATTGATTGCTGGTTTTGGTATTTTCATGGTTGACAATAAGAACAATATAATAATATAGACCATTAGGGACTGGGACTGAAATCTATTTCTAAGTAATTTGGGGTAACGTCTGAGTGGACAGGAAGCAACACAAGGTGGTTATTGATGGGTAATGTGGCTGATGTCGTATGCCAGTGTGATGGTAACTTGTTGTGAAGGGAGCTGAGGAGAGAAGTGACGTAGTATAAAGTGATCGTACTCGTAAGAAGGAGAGAGCTCAGAGCGACTCCCTCCACCTCCGCTCTGAGAGAAGGGGATGTCTGAGGGACTTATCCCAAACTCCTTTACTCTGGAAACACGGCAGGAGAGAGACAGGAAACCAAGAAGAAGAAGAAGAGACAGGAGAGGATCGTGTTATGTTGTGAAACTATTCTCACATTCATTTAAAGCTTTTAAATAAAACTTTTAAATCTGTTTTACCTGTTGGCATATCTCAGCGTGTTCAAGGTGTTTTCACACGACGCCATCCCAGGAGAGATGGTTGCAATCTGTGAAATATTAAGAGATCCATATTTATCATATTTTCAATAATGCATTCGTGAACAGGAGGATAATAGAATAATACACACACAGCTTTGCTTTTGTCTTACCATGCATGTTCTGGAGTTCTCTCCTATGAAGGAGTCTCGCAGCACTTGGGTTAACTTGCTGGCTCTAAACGGAGTGTGAGGTTTGTTTCTGCCCAGCGCTCGAATGCACTCCTGCAGACAGACAGACAGACAGACAGACAGACGGGAACATCATCAGAGGCTCTTCTAGACGAGCAATATCTAAATGCACAGCACATTAATATAACATCTCAAATGTGAGGATTTGCAGCTTTTATCTGTTTTTATATCTTATTAATGGGAGACACTACAGGTGAATAACTAATAGTAAGTAATAATAAACTATAACATCTCCAGTTGATTTCTTTTAAGTTTAAGCAAGCCTTTAATTAAACCGAAAGACACGTGTTGCAGCACAATGCCGTCCATCTCAGCCGAGAACGGAGAAATGTCTGGCTGAGTCCTTTCCGAGTCATGTCATGGAGACGAAACCAAGGCAGAGCCCTCGCCACTGTTACTAATGTTGGGCCAAGAGGGAGCGTACGCAGGCTGCATTACGCACAGGCTTACAGCCGGGCACTGCCGGGATTACGGAGACACTAGCCTAAAATGCCACCGTTTTGCCACTGTTTAAGATGCTAAGCGTGGACAGAGGTGTGTGTGCGACGTCCACACAAGGCGTAAAAACACATTCATGAACTCCTCATGACGCATTTTTGTCCAAAAAAGCGTGTGTGTGGGAAGCCTCTGATTTTATCAAGTCTGATTTCATAGCCAAACTGTTATGGTCGGACGCTAAATCGTTGCCTTTCCAAAACCTCGTACTGCTATTTTTGAGCGTAACCTTCACATCCTGCCACCCAAACATCCAGCTGACTGTTCAGCCTTTACAGTAAAGATCCTGTTGCTCAGGATATCTGTTAGTACTGAGGAGGAGACCTTTAGCGCCAGCAGACTCTTGTTGATCTCGGCTCCTTCGAGGCGAGTCTGGCGGTCGGCGCTGGACGTGTCCGCCCCTCTCTCGTTCCCCGCCAGGTCGATAAGGGAGAACTTTCCGTGCATCTTCCCCCTCCGACGGAGAATGATCTGGAAGACGGCGTGGCTCCGAGAAGAGTGAGCGTTCGCTGAGGTCTGACCAGAAGTCCTGAAAGAGACGCAGACATATAAAGTTCACCCAGAACAAACTCCTCCTGTCGCTGCTGTTTTATACAAACGATTGTCTTCTACCTGCAGCTATTTCCCACTTCGATGAGTTTGAGGACGTCCTCTGTGCACTTCACCTCCCTCTCCTGCAGCCCCACCACCTGCACCTGCTGCTTCCCGTCCTCCAGGACACGTAACTTGGCTTTGCGGTTTAGCAGGTCAAACACCTTTTAATACAAACACAGACTGGTTCAGTGTTTCAGAAATGTGCTCTTCATTCACCGCTAGGCAGGGCGCAGGGCGCAGGGCGCAGGGCGCAGGGCGCAGGGCGCAGGGCGCAGGGCGCAGGGCGCAGGGCGCAGGGCGCAGGGCGCAGGGCGCAGGGCGCAGGGCGCAGGGCGCAGGGCGCAGGGCGCAGGGCGCAGGGCGCAGAGCCTTGCAGAGGCAAAGCGCAGCGCAGGTATGATATGTCATCGAAAAGTGTGCAAGGAAGCTACTTCACTGTTTCTAAGCAACAACAACCGTTGCAGCTGTTATCTCATTGGTTTCGCTTTGAAAGGTCAGCGGCAACTAAGGTCGAAGTTTAAATAATTTGAACTTTGACAGCAAAAATTGAGCGATGTGGTTCCTTAACAAAAAACACTTTTTTTTAGTTTTTTCTCGTAAATTTGTGACTTTAATCTCAAAGAATATTCAACTTTATCCTCGGAAATCCTGAGTTTTTTTCTTGGAATATTAACCTGCTTCCCGTAATATATATATCCCTAATACGCCATCGTATTTCACACACAGTGGAGGGGATAAATGAATGAATCGGTGCTGTAAAAGTGATCAAAGATTAATTTATTACTGCTGAAATTGTTGGTTTTGTTGCAGCCAAATCATTACTGTTGAAAAGCTGAATTATCTGCCAAAAAGCTGGAAGGTTGCTTGACGGCATGAGACTAATTAGCATCCAACACGAGGTCAATCAATCTATAAAAATGCTCAAGCGTTCCCAAATCATCTCCTGGAAACTCCTGACAGTTTCTCCGGAGCTTTCCTGAATATCAGCAGAGATGGGAGTCATTCCCTAAGTTACGAAAGTTGATAAAATACTTTTACGATGAGTTTTTTGGACTGATTTGCTACCCTGAGACACTTGATAATTCTAAGTTTCAGAGGCAACACAAACTCCATCCTCTTCTTGAATAAATCTTATTACTAATAGTTTTAAAAGACACTTGCCTTCCCGCTGTAGATCTCAAAAAATGTGGCAAAGATTTGGAGGTCCAACTTCTTATAATTTGGCTTCTTTATCATGAGAAAGACGTCTCTGGCTGCACAAGGAGAGAAACAAAGAGACGTGAGTTCAGTCAAAGCAGTGACCAGCAGTAAAGACAGAGCGGTGCTGTGTGGGAGGAACTAACCCGACAGTGCATAGATCCCTTTAGAGCAGTCCTGGTTCTTTCCTGAAAAGTCGCCTCCCATCGTCTGAAAGGAGATACGAGTTAAAACGGGAAGAGAGCACTAAAAACATAAACTCTTCGTTAAAAGTTAAAAATCAAAGCACTCACGTGTGTTTTTCCACTTCCTGTTTGTCCGTATGCAAAGCAAGTCGCCATCCCCCGCTCAAAAATGGTCTCAACCAGCGGCTGAGCAGTGAACCTGAGAGAGGAACACAATTTATTCACATGATTATTATAGGGCTGCAACTAATGATTATTTTCATTAATCTGCAGATTATTTATTATCGTTTGGTCTATAAAATATCAGAAAATTGTAAAAAATGTCCATCCCAGTTTCTCAAAGTCCAAGGTGATGTCTTTAAATGTCTTGTTTTGTCAGTCCAAAACCCAAAGATATTCACTTTGATATGATATATAACAAAGAAAAGCAGGTAATCTCCATATTTGAGAGGCTGAAAGCAGCATTTTTACATGAACAATTATTTTAACGATGATCAAAATAGTTGGCTGTTGATTGAATAATCATTGCAGATCTAGATTATTTCAAAATGTCTTATTTATTTAAACGTACAATATGTAGTTTTCTGCCTCTAGGGTAGTCTAATAACAACAGGGGTAGTTTGGGGACGTGGTGAAGTAGTGTGGGATCATGGGAGTTGTCTTCATTGCAGTCTGATAACTTAAATATCCAGACGTCAGATGACTAAAATCCTTCATCTGGTTAAAATATAGAGTTAAAAACCACCAAGATCTAAAAAGTGTATTGTAAAAATGTGGCTTAAAACTGGATTAAAGTCAATTAATGACAAAGACAACCACAACGATGATGATGCACAGTGGGGATATGACGGAACGGACCGTTACCTTGATTCAAATTATGGATTGAAAATTGTTGGAGATATTCGTGATAATGTAAAGTACACAACTCAATAAAGTATATCACATAGGTCTTGCTGTTTTTTGACATTTTAATGCGTAAAAGTTACAAATGAAACCTTCTAATATTGAACGTTTTGGGGTTCCAGAGGAAAACAGATTACCTGTAAACCATCTCATTGGTGGAGTTCTCATCGAAGGCGTAGTCGAATCGGAAGGTCTGGTTCTCCAGGTAGCGGGTCAGGTCCACTTTCTGCTTGGGCTCGTGGACCATCACCACGTCTTTACTGGGGATGGTGATCACATCCAGATCCTTCGTTGTCATCTCTGACGAGACACACGGACAAACACTTTATTTTCTCTTATTAACTGTTACTGAAACTGTTCAGACAGGAAGTGAGGCGAGTTTTGCTTTACTCAGACTGAACATACCTGTTGTATAAAGCTACTCGTACCTTTTTTATTGAGGGGACGTGCACGTACACACACACATATCCGGTGCTCCTCGATCTGAAACATCATAAGTTACAGATAAATATGTTGAAGCCAGATCTACTCCAATGTGTAACAACTGGATGCCTGGTGATTGTGGAGGAAATAATCGTGTTTCCTCTCATCTCTACTCGATTATCTGGACACCTTTTATTAAATGAGACACTTCCTTCTATTAACTGTGTCACAAGTACTTCACACTGAATCTGGAAACAACGTTGTGTCTCTGAACCCGACTCACCAGATCATCATTACTGGTTAAAGGCCGGTAGTCCAGACTGGCTCTGAAGTCTCTGATCATACACATGATTTCATAGTTTGGTAGATTGACGTCCACCTCCTGAAATAGAACAAAAAACAAAAGGATCACATGAAACATGCTGTCAAAATATACAATATACATACTCCGTATGTGTGTATATGTGTGTATACTGTACTGTCTGTGTGTATATGTGTGTATATTGTACTGTCTGTGTGTATATGTGTGTATATTGTACTGTCTGTGTGTATATGTGTGTATATTGTACTGTCTGTGTGTATACTGTACTGTCTGTGTGTATATGTGTGTATATTGTACTGTCTGTGTGTATACTGTACTGTCTGTGTGTATATGTGTGTATACTGTACTGTCTGTGTGTATATGTGTGTATATTGTACTGTCTGTGTGTATACTGTACTGTCTGTGTGTATACTGTACTGTCTGTGTGTATATGTGTGTATATTGTACTGTCTGTGTGTATACTGTACTGTCTGTGTGTATATGCGTGTATATTGTACTGTATGTGTGTGTGCTCCTCACTTGTGCTCTCTTCTCTCTGAGCTCTTGTTGCTGAAGTCGCCTCTTCTCTCGTTTCTCCTGAAGTTTCTCTACTTCCTTCACACAGTTGGATTTCCTCCGTGCTGCACAGTAGAGAACAAAATAATAACAATACTTGTTAGTAGATGCATTCATTGTTTGGTTTAGGACAGTAAAAATAGTCATTTCCAGATTTATCCTTAGCAGTGATTCTGTTTTGAGTTTTGAATCTGAAGACTTATTTCATTTTATTTCCACAGTCGTGTACATTTATGCTAATTCCAGCAGCCACAGCTGAAAACTAAAACAAGCTCTGTAGTATGAATCTGAGTCCAGCAGCCAAACTAGTGAACGGCTGTGAAAGAGCCTTTGACGCCCTCGCTCTCACAGCTGTGTGGGAGTATGACATCACTGGTTGTGGCCTCTGCAACGTTACCCTACGCCAGAAAATAACAACACACACAAACACACACACATACTGGGTCTCGGAAACTTTAAGTCCATTTGAGATTAGAAAAGTAAAGCTTGTGGACTTGAATAACCTCTGACATGTCTGATCCAGATGGAGAGACTGAGCGTTACCGTTCTGCTGCTGGAGCAGCGTCTGGTTGAGGGAAGACTGGGGAGCGATGGCTGGAGGGGGCGGTTCTGCAGGTTGGCTCTGCTGGCTGGGACGGGCCCGGGTGGTTCCCACTGCTGCAGCTGAGGAGCACGAACATGATCACCCATTTATTATAAAACAGACAAACTTATTTTACCACTTAAATCTACTGTACACCATTAGATTCATGCAGAGAGGATTGGTTTTAAAGAGAAATTTGCCTTTTTGTTTATTTGTTAAGTTGTCAGCTTGTTTTGCCTGTAAAGGTATAAAGGCCCTGACACACCAAGCTTGTGGTCGGCCGTCGGACAGTTTGGGGTCGTCAGGCGTCTGTCGACATAGTTTTTGCGGTGTGTCCCGCACCGTCGGCTCTAGTCTGCCCACGTCGGAATTTTTTGCTCCGATTCAGCATGTTGAATCGGCGGTGAGAGAAATCACTCTGATTGGCTGTTCAGCTTAAACGAATCGGTACACGAGAAGAGAAACTGAAGTGAGGGAAGCAAGCCAACGAGTAAAGTCAAGAGGACACACACAGAAGGCTCTTCTCATTCTTCATCTTCATCTCATCTGATCGTTCCAACACACAGATGTTTTCACAACGACATGAACATCTGGAATGAATGTCTTCCGGTTTCCCTTTGTCCGTGCTAACTGGCCCGTCGGCTGTCGTCTTCGTAGTGTGTTCAAGTGCTACTTTTTGGCCGAGACGAAGGCGACGTGAGGCGACACACCAGGTGGCCTTTGTCGCTGCTACTTCTCTGATGTCTGTTTGGTGTCTCTGGGCCTTTCAACTCTGGCTAGACTATTGTTTTCAAATGTGTTTTGGGCATTGTTGAGAGAGTTGGATAACGATGAATGAGAGCCCAAAACACCGGCTAAATACTAGCTGATGATACTTTTTTACTTTACTAGCATTGTCTCTTCAAACGCAGTGCTGCTTTGTGAAGATAAAATGGACCATAACATAACATGAAATGTTAAACTCTTGTGGCAATAGCTCACAGTGGGTGTGATTAGCCTCGTTAAAAACTCCAGCTAATCTGGCTACTGTAGTTAAGGGCCAGATTAAGGGTTTTAAAATACCTTCACAGTAACTGAAAACCTCTGATTTAAATCAAACGTACCTCTATTCTCCCGTGGAGGATTCTCAGCTTTAGGTATCGCTGTAATCCGTTTGGTCTGAAAATAAAAACCCAAAAAGACGGCACCTTACAAACGTTACAGCGTTGAAGGTAGACAGTGGGTGTCTGTCACATGCTGCATCATGTTAGCACAAACTGTCCTGAAAAAATGTCCCTTTAGCAAAGTCAGAACCAAACCTACGCTCTTGACAATAAAGTGACCTAAAGCTGAACAGAAACACATTGTTCTCTTCCAGTCATTAATAATAATCTATAAACATGTCATGTAATGATAAAAAGGATTGATAAGTGATGGGAGCAGACCTTTGGGAGTTTGCTGGTTTTAGCAACACTCGAGGGAGGAAGAGGGGTCTCGGGACTCTGTGGGATCTCCTCATCAGGAGCAACATCTGGATTCAGAGCAAAGACGCTCTCCAGATCGATCTGAGGCAGAAACAAAGATTATTAATATTATAACCTTTATTTAATCAGGTGATCTTACAGATAGGGGAGAGAGTTTTGCTGCTGCATTTGTAGTCTTTTCATGGGAGTTGTAGTTTTATGTCTGAGCTCACAAAGTAAATGTTTGACTTTGTAAAAATCACAAAGGTTTCTTACAGTAACTGCTGCAGTGGAGCAGATTTGTGTTAGAATATGGGAAGTAAACCTCAGGAACACGCTTCGCTTTTTCAGAAAGACGGATGAAAGAAATGCTGAGGTTGCATCGAGTTACAGAAGCTGGTGGAACAGAGGCTAAGACAGGAAGTTATGTCATGATGACATCTGCTATTCATAGAAGAGGAAACAGAACAGAGATGTATATCAGAACGTACACTCACCAGCCACTTTATTAGGCACACCTGTTCAATTGCTTGTTAACACAAATAGCTAATCAGCCAATCACATGGCAGCAACTCAATGCATTACGTCATCTAGAGGTGGTGAAGACGACTTGCTGAAGTTCAAACCGAGCATCAGAATGGGGAAGAAAGGGGATTTAAGTGACTTTGAACATGGCATGGTTGTTGGTGCCAGACGGGCTGGTCTGAGTATTAAACTGCTGATCTACTGGGATTTTCACCACAACCATCACTAGGGTTTACAGAGAATGGTCCCAACAAGAGAACATATCCAGTGAGCGGCAGTTGTGTGGACGGAAATGCCTTGTTGATGTCAGAGGTCAGAGGAGAATGGGCAGAGTGGTTGGAGATGATAGAAAGGCAACAGGAACTCAAATAACCACTCGTTACAACCAAGGTATGCAGAATACCATCTCTGAACGCACAACACATCCAACCTTGAAGCAGATGAAGACCACCCGGTACTAGCAAGGTGTACCTAATAAAGTGGCCGGTGAGTGTATATATCTGTGGTATTAACGTGTTTGAACGCAGGACGTCTTGGTACCACTCATATTCCAAACACACTGAAAGAGAAGTTCATAAGAGGATTTTAAGAGGACATTCAGGTACATGATACAGGAAGTTAGTGGCAGTAAAGCAGCAGCTGTACCTCTTTCCCTTTGGTGTCTCCATTCTCGATCCACTCCACCGTCACACTGTCATTATCCTCGTGCAGCGACGTGACCATCGCCTGGTGTATTCGTCCTGCAGTGAGAGAGCACGTAAAGAGATGCTATAGGCATGCTCAGTGCTGCATGGGACTGTAGATGTATAGCATATACAGTATATGCTGCTATAGCCATTGAATCACAGTAGGCAGACGGTGACACAAACCAGTGAGCCACGTCTCTAAAACTGATCATTTGCACATCATTTCATGCTGGAAGAAATTATAAAACATTTTGGAGTCACAATTTTCCACTAAAATAAGGATACTGAGATGCTAATGGGTGTGGCTCATGATGGATGATGATGGAGACTTTCCTCCCCTGTCATTACCTACTTAAAGAGCTGCATTTACTGGCTATTATTTATATTTTTTGGCAGCCTTGTGCACACATTTGTGTAGTAAAAAGCTGTTTTTTAAAGGAGGTTATTATAGCAGCAGCAGCCAGAGAGAGATGGGAGAGGCCCCATGCATGCAGCCATCCATCTATCAGACCATGATTCACTCACTGCTGCTGGCTGATGCAGTGCAGTTAATATAGCATGCATACTGGACTGGTTTCAGCATGGATGCACAGAGGAACCAGAGCAAAGCAGGGCAAGTGTCATTATTTTTTGGCCGGATAGATGCACAGGTGGACGGATCCGCCCATCCTGCAGCACCGGTCCTCTGTCCAGCCGGCCTGCCGGTGTCTGCTTCTTCACTGACAGCATCATGACATCAAAACGCCTCATCCGGCTCATTTCAATGCGTTTTCTTTTATTAAGAAGATGCATAGATGATGCATCTTTGCTAGCTTTGCAGAAACACCCCGCCGGATGGAGAGCCTAGTCAGTGTGTGCGTGTGTGTGTGTGTGTGTGTGTGTGTGTGTGTGGAGAGCTAGCTACGTACCGTCGCTCCGTTTTATCTCCACGTAAATACCCACGAAGATCTTCCCGAATATACCGGCCATGTCCCCTCGCACGGTGCGTGTAACGTGTGTGTGTTTGCGCTGTCTAGAAGTGGTGTTGCTGCTGTAGAAACTGAGGTCACTAGCGGTCAGTCAGTGAGAGGAGAGGAGAGAGGCAGGAGGAGAGGAGACTGGAGCAGCTGCTGCGCATGCGCGACCACTAGTGGCGAAGTCAGCAGCATCTTCTGGTACTAGTGGTCCACTCAGTGGTGGAAGAAAAAGTACCCTCATCTTATACTGAAGTACTAATACCACACTGTAAATACTCCATTACAAGTAATAGTCCTGAATTCAGAATGTTACTTCAGTAAAAGTATTAGGATCAAAATATAGGTACTTAATTATATATATTATATGACTGGATTAATAATAATAATATATATGTATAAATAATAATAAATAATAATTAGAATCCAGTCATATATATATTATAATATATATATGTTATATATTATAATATATGTATTATAATATATATATGTATGTGTGTATATATATATATATATATATTTATATATATATACACATATATATGTATTCAATAATTCTAATTCAAATTCTAATTCAATAATAATGATAATATATAATTACATAATTATAATCCAGTCATATATATGTATATATATTATATTATATATTATATGTATACATATATATTATATGTATATATATATTATATGTATATATATATGTATATATATATATTATATGTATATATGTATATATTATATATGTATATATATATTATATGTGTATATATATAATATATTTCTTATATATTATATATATTATATGTATATATATGACTGGATTATAATTATGTAATTATATATTATCATTATTATTATTTATTATCACTTTAATGTTGCAGCTAGTAATGGTGGAGCTCATTTAAACTTCTTTATATACTGCTCGGTAGCTTAATCTATATTATTAATACATCATAATATATTAGTTAATTTATATTTTGTGTTAATCTAAATCTGACAAATAAATCATAATGATACAAATATTTTTTATGGCAGTTTTCTTAAAATTACAAAGTGCTTCACAACAAGAACATTTTAAAAATAATTAGAAAATAATACAAGTAATATTAAGTAATACAAGTAAAATTAAAAAAATAATAATTCTAAAGTACAGTATTTGAGTAAAAATACATAGTTATATTCCATCACTGTTTGTACCTACTTCTTTACTTAAGTAAAAGTACTAATACCATACTGTGAAAATACTCCACTACAAGTAAAAGTCAAAATTCAAAATGTTACTTAAAGTATTAAAAGTTTAAAAATGTTCCCTGTGACTACTATACTATTATATATAATATCTTTACATTATTATTACTCATGCATTAATGTAAAATCAGGTTGGTTGAGCTGGAGCATTATTACTAATACATTAATATTATTAACATTAAATGTTTAAATGAAATTCTTAAATTTACATTAAATTATTTTTCTTTTTAAATTAATTTTCTACTAATCAGTATGTATGCATACATACAAACAGAGTAGAGAATAAATGTGAGCTAATAGGTTGTATTTCCTGTCATTGAACACAAGATGGCAGCAGAGGTCTGTTTACAGGACAGATTCGGTGAATTACACAGAACCTGATAGAGAATAGAGTGCATTATACTGTTGTTTAATTTTCCTCTTTTATTGTAATTTATTGGCATTTAAGTGTCTGTTTTCTAGTTCACTTGTGTTGATCTGTTTTTTAGTTTTAATTAGTGAAAAAAAATTACATCCTCCCAAAGCAAAACAGAAAAGAAAGAACAAGCAAAATAAAATAAACTACGGAGTAAATTAGTCAGCAACACTACTGAGTAAACACTATTTCTATACACACTTTCACAAATACTCACCTCATCTCATGTATTATTACTATAATTGTATACAGCGCGTACTTCATTCAGAGCAACTGCCAATCATGACGTCTCACCCGCTTTTTATAGCATCAAATAACTAATTAAAACCAAACTTATCAGAAAAATCAACACTTGAACAAACAGCAGCGTGATAAGAACTACCTAAAATGACAGAAATCGTCTTTGGGAAAAATGTATTTGACGTGTGCTAGGATTTTTTTGTTTGGCCCATCTCCCATCTGCCCAACTGGATTTATGATCTATACTGCATCCAGCCACCAGGGGGCGATCCAGATGTTTTAGCTTCACTTTTGGGTAGCTGTCATGTCGTCTATCTTTATTAACAGGTCAGGACAGCGTTATCAGCTGTAACCGCCGTATGAGAGCAGTGCCGAGTGGCGGCCGTTAGCTACCCAGTAGGGCACACTCATGTGCACAAACGTGCACTAAAAGGCAACGGGGGGCTGGCTGGCTATGTCAACAAAGCACAGAGAAGCTCTGATTACAACACACACAGAGGGAGAGTGACTTCATTTTCTGCTCAGGTAGACATTACTCCTCTATATCTTTACATAGACAATAGTTGTTTGCTGCTATATTAATGCTCTGGGTATCGTATAGGGAACCTTTAAAGGTACAATTAGTAGGATTTGTCAGTTGCGGTTTTGTAAACACAACATTCAAAGTTGGTCCCTCCTCCCCAGTGCATGAAAGCCGACCCCAGATTCACTCTCGTTTTGAAACCAGCTTCGTCCACTTGGCGTTTCACCACGCTATCTTTGTGTTTTTACCATTTTCGTAGCTTCCTCTTGGATGCATGCTTACGATTTGTGATCTGGTCGCTAAGTTTTTATAGAGGTTGACGCCCACAAATGTCCCGAACGCAACAGCATGATAAAATCCAGGCAGAAGGCTGCAGGGTCTCTGCAGATACAGACACCACCGTATTGGGTCAGAAGTGATGATTGAGAGAGATTATTATTGTATGAGTCTATACATTGTTTTTTTTTTTTTGCAAAATCCTACGCATTGCACCTTTTTAATCAGTGATCACCAGATACAAATCCTTAAAACAAACCTCCCAAGTTTGTGTTTTACTTCAGAGAAAGCAGAGAGAGTATTGAGATGCACCCACAGCAAATAACAGTCACCCATCCTCCCTCCACCAGCCTGCCCTCAGCCTCCTCAACTTATTCACACTCTTTCATTAACAACACACATTCACAGACGGACAGACAGTCACACATCCCCTCGCTTTACCCATCAGTCCATCCGGTCCCCGAGGTGTCGGCCATCACTGTCTCTCGGAGGCGTTTCCCTAGCAACCACAGCCTCCCCTGTCAGACCGGAGGGAGAGCTTTTTTTCTGTTTGCTTTGGTTTCTGGAGGATTAATGGACACGTATTATTGTGCTGGTGTCTAGGTGTGTGCATGAATAGATGGGGAGGTGGGGTGGTGGGGGGTACACTGAAGCATGTCATACCATGAACACAATGAATTACATTTTGTGTGCAATTATGCTTCTGTAAAAAGGATGTCATTTAACCAAACTACTCGTGACATTTGAAGCTAATTTGCCTGGTAGAAAACACAGATTGAATCCAGACCAGCTACGCATGCATACATATTTCTGGGGGATCATTCGCATTATTTTACATACCAATATTCTGTGTAGCGCAGCAGCTACTGCAAGGGATCTATTTTGCAATCATGGATAATTCATGACCTGCACAGACACTGCATATGAAAATCCTTTTGAAGGTAGTTTGGGGCTCCGGGAAATTCCCCCATTTCTTCCAACTTGCCTTGACTTAGTAAAGGCCGTGCTTCTTCTGGTTCGGTGCATGTGAATTCACACAATCAGGTGATATGACTCACCTGTGGTGTCGAGGCTAATCTCAGCTCCCTGTCGTTAAGCGTTCTGCTGTAGTTTCACTCAGACATGTAACGGCATGAACGGTATTGACAAGATGTCTGACAGGATCAGAGGGGTGTGTCTGACACTGTGTTTACACGCACATGCTAGTATCATGATCAGGAATATTGACCTCAAAACACCCCCTACACCTCCTCCCTACCTACTTCCACTCCGTTTGCACATTGGCGTGGCGGGTCCGCCATATTAAAGCTGAAGTAGGCGAGATTGGAGCAAATATGATTAAAAAAAAGTTATTTTTATAAATCGCTATATCGTGACAGTAGAACATGAAACAGGTAACCTGACAAAAATCCTGTTCCTCTGTGTCCTCCGGTGCTCCTAACGGCATCTGCAAGATTTCACAGACCGGAGGAAAACAAGCAGTAAGAGCTGATCTGAGGTCTGCTGTCCGGCTGCCGTCTATGAGAGCTGGCTGTCAATCACTCTGAACTCTGACCAAACAGTCAAACTAGGCAGCGCTGATCAAATATGAATCAATATTCTGTTACGTTAATGCCTATTTCTCTCCTCAGATGTTCTCAGAATCATCTTGTAGTGCACGGTTTAGCTGGAACATGAGAACGTTTGTGATGCCGCCACCATGTTGAAATCTGGTGAAGGAACGCCAAGTTCTGGTCACGTGACCGGAGCACAGCCAATAGGAACGCTCTCTCAATGAAATGACCTGTGATTGGTCAAGGTCTCCCGTCACGGGCTAGATGTTCTAAAGCCTGAAAACAGCCATGAGGAGGAGCAGAAGTCTAGTTATCTCTCAGAACACTTGAATTACAATATGCTGAAAGGTTATTATGGGATTTCTGCCCAATGATGCCAAAAAACATACTGCCTACTAACACTTTAAGTACAGTACTTGTACCAGAGTATTTCCATTTTCTGCTGCTTTCTACTTCTCTACTACATCTCAGAAGTAAATATTGTACTTTTTACTCCACCACATTTGTCTGACAGCTTTAGCTACAGTGAAAACCAGGTCTCTCCAGATGTGTTGATGTTGAATGTTTGTGATAAACTGAAGGATGAAGTGTTCCTTTATGTGTTGAGTAAATCCTCCTCCTTCTTCAGCTAAATAAACTCTTTAAGAAGCCTCTTGGATCAGCTGGAAAATGCATCGTCACAAAGCTGAAAACATCAGACTTTTTAGAGATCCGTGGTTCTCACAGGACAGCGACGCTACAAACATATGATGATCATATAGACCATGATGCATTGCTGTAGATTAAACTAGCCAATAGGATATAAAGGAGTTAAAATGCACAATACATGCAGCAGTAATATTAATCCAGAAACGGATCAGGGAACATCCATACTATTACTTCTGTTGATGCATACTTTTACTTAAGTAAGCTTTTGAATGCAGGACTTTCACTTGTAGTGGAGTATGTTCACAGTGCGGTATTAGTACTTTTACTGAAGTAAAGGATGTGACTGTATGTGAGAAGGCTGCCATGTCAGCAGTCGCTGCATTGTTGACTCCCAGATGACCCGAGCGAGCACATTTCATCCACTGCCTGCACCGTAATGGCTGCTAATTAATAATCACTGTCAAATCTGAAGATCCGTGCTGAAGAAGGTCTGAGCCGTGCTCTGTGAGGACAAAGGAGGCAATCGAATTACCGTCCATTTTACTGATTTCATTTCCATGGTGGAGGCCGTGGCGGCGGGCGGCGGGCGGAGCGGCCTCAGTGGGTAATGGTTTCTGGCAACGATGGGGCCCTTAGTCCTGTTCAGTGGAGCTGCAACATCCCCCCAGGGTTTCATTGGCAGTTAGAGCTATCGTTTCTCTCCTCTTGAGGTCATTTAATGAAAAAAAAAAAGGAGAAGTTATGCTTGTCGTTAACCTCACGCACTCTTCTTTTATGCATAAAAAAAATGTAGGCTATTGTACTAAGCTAAACAATGTCCTTGTGTAACTGTGTAGGTCAATCGAATGTGAAATTGGATAATTTAGAATTCATATAAGAGATCTTTTATTTAGGCTACCAATAAGCCGCACAGCGTTATAGAGATTGTCAGGAAGCAGGCCAGAGACTTTTAAGTGGAGGGGCAGAAACTGAGAGGAAGAAGAAGAAGAGGAGGAGAAGGGCAGGAGGGGGAGGATGCTGCTGCAGTGTTTAAAGAGCGAGAGACTTCCCCGGGGATAGGGTGCTTTTTTTTTTATTTTGAAGTGCGTGGTGGGACTCTGTGCAGCACAAAATCCCCCCCCCCCACAATCCTTCGTCTATTACTGCCGTGTTTGCTCATTATGTTTTCATGGGCTGATTCTGAGGCGCCTGAGTCAAATCTTTTGGCCCAGGAGAGACGAACTCCAGGGGAATAGCAACGAGGCAGAGATGCTCGTGTGTTTTCAGGTCAGGGATTGATGCGGCTGACATCAAAAATACTCCTTTGAATCCAGATGATACCTTGACATGCTGGGAATGTGTTATTGTGATAGTTTGATTGACAAGTCATATTGGGTTGTCTTATATGGAGCGAGCTAGTCTGTTCTCTTTAAGCCTGATAACGACCTCGAACCATAAACATTATATTCCTTCATTAAATGTTTCTTCTTTGTCTTTTTGTTCAGATTAAATCAAGCAAACAAGAAAGAAATGATCAGTAAAATTGTCTTTTTTAATGATGCTTAGCAGACGTTCTCTAACTATTTACGATACGGTCTTTATCTTTGTCTTTTGATTCTTGTCTTTGTTCACTTTAATATCCATCAAAGTGCAAACATTATAGATAGTATAATGAGACACAAAAATGTCACAAGATACAGGATCGTTAGGTAATATGCAGTAATTACCTAACATCAGAAACTATCAATATGAAACCAAAATGTTTAATTTTTTACCTTAAAAAATCCTTTAATAATGATGAAAATATGGTATTTTTAATAGATTTTAAGGGGATACTTGATGGATTGTTTATACACCTGTATTAAGGTATTTTTAATGGATCTGTATTAATGGAAAATCTTACTGTATACCTAATTACCTTGTACTATTTCAAGGTATTTTTAATGGATTATATGCACAATTTAAAGTTTAGAGGTTAAAACCTCTTAAAATTGACCAAAAAATATAAAAAACAACCCTTAATTTATATCTTTAACTGTTTTTTTTTAATTTAAGTTCTTCTTTTACCCCTTAAAACCCCTTAAACTGTGCATACCATTACAAATACCTTAATATTTAATGCATATGTGCAAGTTAAACAACTAAATAATGGGTTCAGAGCACTTCCCTTGTTGCTGAATTGCAAAAAGTCACTACAACATGTAAATACATTTATTATATTGTTTGTTTAGGCCTTTCAGAATTAGTAAAAAAGATAATTTATATTTGAAATGAAGTGCTTGTATGAAGCGGTTGTAGTTGATTTTGAAGTCAGACACGCTGGCAGCTGCTGAGTCCATCTAATGCATTTCTTTCTGACCCGATACTCGCTCTAAACCAAATCTATCTGGACCGGCTCTGTAATGAGATGCATTAGAGTCGTGTGGCACAGAAATCCAATACTCCCGGCCATCCTCCCTCCACCAATCCACCATCAACTAGGCCATAAACTGGGCTAAATCTAGTGGAGTCTTTTGTCTCTGGCTGCTCTGAAATCTGTTTTACTTCTGAGACTTGTCAAACACGCTGAAAATTGACGTCTTGTCAGATGATGTTGGCGCTGTTTTAAACGTGATTCCATCGATTCCTCTCCGTCTGTTATCTGTAGCCGGCGTGCCCTTCCTGTTGCACTGCTTGTCACTTATTTCAATATGGCTGTTTCATGGCGAGATGATAAAGCCATTATCTAGCCTATTCAAGAACTGTCACACGCCACCGCTGAGCGGGTAACAATTAATTTTCTCCAGCGACAAAACCTCAGCGGCTCCCTGAATTGAGATTACATTTCTTTGTCAATTTTTATTTGGGAATGTATATTTCACAAACGGTGTGTGAGTATGTGTGTGTGTGTGTGTGTGTGGTGTTGAGTTGGCACACAATGCATTTGATTCCCCTCAGCGGGGCCTCAGAGCTGTCAGCCGGAGAGTCAGTGGGATGCTCTGGATTGTGACAAACTGCAGCAGATGACAGTTGAAAGATGACGGGGAGCGATTGTGCTGTACTGACGGCAGACGGGAATTTACCATTTATGTGTACGAGTACTGCGTCACGTTTATTTGCATACATTTAAACCGTGGTGGAAGAAGTATTCAGATCCTTTACTTAAGTGAAAGTACTAATATCACATTGTGAAAATACTCCACTGCACGTACTGCATTCAAAACCTTACTTAAAGCAGCAGTGTGTAGCATCTGGAGGAGAGCTACGGTGGCGGTCTACAGTCTAGAGCCAGGTGTTGTAAGAGCAGCGTAAGTCATTTGGAACAGAGCGAGTGCTCAGAGTGTGTGTGTTTACGTGGGAAGTGAGTGGTGAAGCAAGAGAGAGAGTGGCGGCGGCAACGGGAGTGAGTAACGTTATCGACTCCGGCTCAAGCAGGAAAAGTTAACAGTGTTTGGTTTGTCCGTTCTGGGCTACTGTAGAAACATGGCGATGCAACATGGCTCATTCTAAGCTAACAAAAACACAACAATTTGCGATTATACACTAAAGAAAACATACTTATTAATATTATATTCCATTTCTGCCAGTAGATCCCCCTAATTTTTACACATAGGTCCTTTAAGTAAAAGTATTAATTGGCAAAATGTAAATAAAGGTAGTATTGGTAGTGCTGGTAGTGTTGTTCTAATACATTTTATTGTTATATTTGTTGAAACTCTCATTACATCCCGACAACAATCAATAAATCAAATGCTCTGACAAAAAAAAGAAAAAAAATCGTGTATCTGTGGCTGTCGCAGGACTGTAATAAACCTGTCCAATCACTTCATTCGGCCCAAATGTAATAATTGGGTGGGCTACCTGTAATTCCTATGAAATATGGATTGTAAATAATCAAAATTAAATTAAATTTCCTCAACAAATAAGTTCAAATAGACAAAAGAAATGAAATAAACCCACTTTTTATTGTATTTTATTGTATTTTATTGTTGTTTTTTCTCACATTCCTTTCAGATTATTGAAATGCAGAATCTGCATTTTTAGATACAATATGTGTTTTATAGTAATGAGTTTTCAGGGGTAAAATAAACAATCTATAAACATAAAATTAATGCATTACAACCATTCTATCTGTTATGCAGGGAAAAGTTTCAACCCTTTGTTTCTCAAGTTTTCAGCTTCTGTGTAGTAATTCACTTTCTTTGTGAGGCAGAGTGCTTTTCTGCTGATTATAGTTTATGGAAATGTGGGTATAATAAGAATAAAATACCATTAGCGATAATGGGATATTCTTTCAGGCGGTGTGATTTAAGCTGACTATGATTTAAGTTTATGATTCATGTACAAAAACAAACGGTTAACAATAGATGAATACCTCCACCGTCTCATATTTCTAGCTCCTCTGAGTCCGCGCAGCGACAACGCCGGTGGTGAGAAAACACTTTTTTGTTATGAAATATGCATGGTGTATTCAGCACAAAATATGTCGCCGCTATCTAACTCCGAACTGCTTTCCATGATCTGTCTTTTATGAGAAATGCCTGTGTTGTTAGGGAGAAATCAAAGCAGCGAGGAATAGTTCATCTTCATTGAGAGAGGGAAAAAAAACCCCGACATTGAATGAAGTGGAGGATTCCTCTCCCACATCCTCGAGCTCAGCATGAGGATACACAAAGCAGAGCCTCGAGCTACAATAAATAATAGTCTGTGGCGCTGATCCTGAAAACACACTAGTAAATCAATAATTACAACACATAGCTAAGGGATAAAAAGTTTGCAAAAGAGCTTCATGAAGTAAAAACACACTTTACAGCGTGATTGATGGATAGGACTTCAGACAGAGATGCATCTGAATGCTGCGTCTTTCCTTGAGAAGTGTAGATTTATAGCGTTGGACCTGCTGAAGGCCTCGTCCTCCACCTCTCAGACTACTATTAATCACCTACACCTGGATTAGAGATGCCTGAATTGCTATAATTAATAACCATAAACCTCTGGGAATTTTAAGCAGCCAGTCACATTTGTTTCTGGGGAGACTTTTGGACACTGATGGACAACCACGCCTTTAAGACCCTGAGCCAGACAGCCAGTCGTCCCCTCATAAGTGATGCGTTTCCTCTTTCTCTGCTGTTTTTTTTATGCAGAACTTTGGTCCAACTTATTCCACACAGTCTGATAAAGCAGATAAAGATCCGAGACGCGGATGTTCAGTGGATGCATTTACAGTTTTAAACCTGTGAGTGGTGCTGCCAGCCTCTGACTGTGTGTGTGTTTATACAGCTTCTCCTTCAGTGGTCACAGGACAGCGTCTGCAAAACAGAACAGTATGACAATTAAGACAATGGACCAGACAGAATGAGGCCCTCTGTGTATTCATTTATGCCCCCCACCCCCAACACAAACACTGTCCTCCAACCCACAACCCACAATTCATTCCCTTCATCTGCTGTGAAATAACACTTCCTACTAAAGTTAGAGCCATTTATCGCTTGTCATTTTATCATCCTCCCAATCATCGTCTATGAATATAATACATAAATAGAGTAAAGTAGAGCACAATAAAGTGCTCCAGGGTTGACGTATGTTTGTAGGCCAACCAGGAAGTTAGTATTGCTCTGGGTTCCCTCGACAAAAAGCCGATGAGATCTTTCCAAAACATCCACCAGATACACAAAAACACAACCAAATACAAAAACACGCTTCGAACACATCATTGGTGATTTTAATGATCATACGATTTAGGTTTACTTTAGTTTTATATTCTGATTAAATCTAAGGATGCACAGATGCCAATTTTTTTCAGACCGAGTACAAGTACTTACATTTGGGTACTCGCCGATACCGAGTACCGATACGAGTACTTCTCTGTGCCTAAAGACCCTCGTTAACAGCCAGCTGGAGGGTGTGAGCGACACACGGCAGGCTGGGGAGTCCCGCATACGAGGCGGTGCGCCGCGACCGGCTCTAGGTCGGCTTGGAAAGACTCGGGGCGAAGGTGCTTCCCGGGGCCGTGGACAAAGTGCTTGCTGCGCCCTCTCTCCCCGCCGGGGTGGGACAGCGGCCCCCTGCTACCGGTGCTGCGGACTGTCGACCGGGGCGGACTGTCCTTAGTGCGCTCCAACCATGTCATGCCCCAAGGGCGGGGCTCGGCCCACGTAAAAGGCGCCACGGGTCTGTGGCGATGTCTGCAACCCACCCGACCCGTCTTGAAACACGGACCAAGGAGTCTAACGCACGCGTGAGTCAGAGGGTGCAAGCAAAACCCCGTGGCGCAATGAAAGCGAGGACCGGCGCGCCCGCTGATGGTACGTGTCCACAGCATCCGTCCTTTGCACGCTTCCCATTCATTGTCTATGTAAGCAGCCATGCAATGCATTCTGGCAGTGTGGCGGCGCGATTCGAGAGACGGAGCGTCACAATGGCCATTCCTCATTTGCATAAAGTTCAGGTCCAGTGTACTTTATGCAAATCACGGGCGTCCTACGCGACTCGCCGCCTTTTGAAACTCCCACTAATCTTTTGTCGATCCAAAATAAAGACAGATTCAGCGACTGCACGGATTAGTTCTCGCCTCAAATGTTTTCAGAAACACATTTCAGTGAACTATTTTCGCGAAATAAGAAAGAAAGTTTCCAAACGAGCCTTCATATTGTTTTCGGTTTGAAAGCTGGGAGCAGCAGCCCACGGAGGGAAAGCGTTCGTCCAATCAGGTGCGGAGTGTGTTGTGTCTAGTGGCAGCCCACCAAGCGTCCAATGCTGGAAGTGGCGCGTGCCCTTGCGATAAAAATCACCCCCTGGTGGACACGAACCATGAGGTGGGATCGGTGAATCCCTAGATTATTGCATGATTCAAATATATTTGCTATACGCCTAACGTTAGCCGTCCAATTCATTTTGTCATTTGTCATTATGCTGCATACTGTATGTGTTGTCAGATTGCAGATGTTTTGTCAATTTGCATGTGTTTTCAGTTGTGGTGCGTTGAGCTCTCAGGGCCACCATACTGAACAGCATTTTAGCCAACACTTTCCCTCCTAACACCAGATCCTCCTGCCTTCCCACCTTCAGCCTGAAATATTCATCTGGGAGAGTGCTGTCATGATGAAACACACATTTTAATGCTTACAAGAACACGGCCCCGGGCTCTTTTCACAGCATCAGTCACCTACCATCAAATCAAAGCTGCTTCTGAGGAGTGAAAGTACGAACATGCCCCACACCGTATATATGAATATATATATATATATATATATATATATATATATATATATATATATATATGGTATACACCACACTGACAAAGACACAATAACAGGACCGGAGCACAGAGAATGTTTAGCTGCTGGGCTGTGAGCAAACATGCAGGTATCGGCTCAGTTGTGATGATGATCCAGTTCAGCTCGCTGGTCCTTTGTTTAGTTTGTCGCAGATGTTCCTGTCGCCGTGTGTGTGAGGGAGGGAGTGTGTGCGGGATGATTTTCTACCGTGGTCGACTGATCTCCTCGCTACATTAGGTCGGGTCATTCCTGTGATTGCTGCCAAAGCTGCCAGTAGACCAAATGAATGTCTCAGGAGGACGACTGGGAGCCACCGCATGCATATAAACAACACAGAGCTGGAACCTGCTTCGAGAGCTTTTTGGAAACGCAACAACAATGTACCGTACACTACAGAAATATGTTGTGAGCTTTTAATGGACACAACCAAATGTTTGATCATTACAATTAAGCCTGAGTTCCCATAATCATGAATATGCAAAAGATAAGATACTCTCAACAAACCCTTCCTCTAGTTTAATCAGGTGCATCGGAACTACAAATAAAAACTTCAAATGAGCAGACCTTTATTAAGCTCCCATAGAGAGCTACAGGAGTGAGTCCTAAAACCCGGAAATGAGTTCGCATTTTAGCACTTCCTGTTCCCTCGTCTGGAAGTCAACGGGTTTTTAGTTAGATGCCTGAGATAAGGTCTGTGGTTAACACACGCTGAAGAGATTTTAATCTTTTGTTCTACAACATAAAATACATCAGTAAATATCCAACTAGTGAATTTTGAAACCTTTGTGTTTTTTAAAAGGTGGTTGCTAACAAGCGGCTAAACGAGACTACTAAACGTCATCACGCCGTCTCGTACTCCTTTACAGCCTCGCTGTGTTTATACCCGCGCTCATGTGACCGTGGAGTGGTTCGTTTATAGCCTGATGTTAACGTTTTATTCACGCTTCAAAAATCAGAAGAGTTGGAAGATTATCTTGCTGAACAAAACGTCTAAGTATTATAAATCTATATTTGGTTGTGTTTTCTTTACATGCAATGCTATTGGAAGAATGTTTTTGTATTTGTTGTGTTTTCTGTGTTTGATGCACGTTTTTATATTTGGTTGTGTTCTTTAGTTACAGTTCATTTTTGTATTTGAAGTGAGTTTTTGTATTTAGTTGTGTTTTCTGTATTTGAAGCGCATTTTTGGATTTGGTTGTTTTGTGTATTTGAAGCATGCTTCTGTATTTGGCAGGGTTGTCTGTATTTGCAGCATACTGTTGTATTTGGTTGTGCTTTCTTTAGTTGCAGTGCGTTTTTTTGTTTTTGAAGCGCATTTTTGTATTTTAATGTTTTCTGTATTTGCAGCTTGTTTTTGTATTTAGTTGTGTGGTTATAGTTGTGGCTCAGTTAATGTTGCAACACATTATAATAATATAAAATCAGGAATAATTGTGAAAATCTATTATTACCACTGCTGAAAAGATAAAAAGAAAAGACTGCGTGAGGTAATGTTGTTATTTCACCTTAAAGTGCGACCTTTTGTGCAGCTTTATAATATTGAATTAGGGGATCAAGAGTTCTTTACACATTTCATATCCATTGACATTTTGTGGGCTCACGGGTTGCACATTGTGCCCCCGTGGAGAAAGCAATCGATGGCCTCAGCATTTCTCTGCGGACCGGCGGTATTCGGCAGAACAGAACAGGGGAGGCTGTTTGCCACACATGGCAGGATCCTGTTGCTGTGCAGCCTCATGGGAGAGCTGAGCACACAAACTCTGTAGATTCACACAAGGTGAAAAGGTGGCCGAGATGCTGCTTACTCATCTATTCTGCTCACGTTTGGACCGAGAAGGCAGACGGATGAGGAGGGAAAGGGGGGAGCTCCTTCACAGCTGAACCCCCAAATGTCATGGAGAGGGGGGGGGGGGGGGCACATTATCACCATGGTAACCCAGCTTCAGTAATATTTGATTTTGATCAGCAGTGATGAGATCCCTCTCACCTGCTTTCTGCTCTCCAGGTGACCAGATTTCCAGATTGTGGTCATTCAGCTCTTGTGGGATTAGTTTTAACTCGGGTGATAATTGGACTGGGGAGCAGAGGACTCCATCTTCATGTTTTCCTCCTTCCCTTTTTCCATATGGACTTCTTCATGGGTGTATAAGTTTAGTCCCAAAGCGTCTCTCTCCGTGCTGAAATACCTGCTCACAGCACATAGAAATACGGCGCAATCAGAGCTCAAATGTGCTACTAAATTACATCACTTCCAGTAGGCTGAAATTCACAAAACAACACACCTGAGTCATGAACAACATCAAGATTACTGTATCTAATACTGCACCGGCCCGACTGCCTGCAATATGAACCCTCCTGTCTAGACACCCATTACCCGCCTGCACCTAAAACAGTGGAATCAATACCATAGCAGGGAGTCATAATGGCCCAATTACTGTTTGTAGGTTTGTCAATGCCACGTCTCTGAGGACGCCTGCAAAAGGCCACACCAACAACACGCCGTGTGTGTGCAGCAGTGATGCCATACATCTGTAATAGTGTGTGTGTGTGTGTGTGTGTGTGTGTGTGTGTGTGTGTGTGTGTGTGTGTGTGTGTGTGTGTGTGTGTGTGTGTGTGTGTGTGTGTGTGTGTGTGTTGGATTATATATTCTAAACTGCATCGCTGTGACATTTAAGAGAAACAGGTGACCGAGCCGCTGTGTGTCCGCTGTGTTGTGGTTTGAAACAACAGCGTTCAGTTTGGTGTCCCTGAATATGTGATGATCAGTGGTGGAAATTAACTACATTTACTCAAGTACTGTATTTAATTACAGTTTTGAGGTATTTGTACATGAGTATTTCCATTTTCTGCTACTTTATACTCCTAATTCACTACATTTCAGGGGAAAATATCAATAAATAGGACAAAAAATAAAAGCCAGCAGTGTATAAAGTAGTTGAAATTATATCAATGAAGCAATAATCATAATTTAATAATATAATAGATATATTATATATAGAATATTCTGGGCAATTCTGCATAATGGGTAAAATTAATTAATTAATTAAAATAATGGCGTAAAATTTTTAATGCAGGACTCATTATATTTAAGTATAGTTTATTGAATTTGTAATTTTAGAGGCTGCAATTTTATTAATTTTAAAAATAAATTTATATATTTTCCTTTTCTCAATTTTATATTTTTGTTGTATTTGTGTTGTTTATAGTTTTTTTATTAGTTGTAATTTTATAGGCTGCAGTTTTATATATTCTAAAAATATATTTATATATTTTTCCTTTTCTCAACTTTATATTTTTTTATTATTCAAATGTCCAATCAGTAGATGTTATGAATGTTATGTGTTTATGTAAAATAAATATATATAATATAGTACACTGTATAGTACATACAGAATATATCTCGTCTGATATATTATCGGATTTTTAAAAAATGTCCAGTATTATATCAAATTGACTTGACTTGAATTGACTTGACTTATTGATTTCACACACACACACACACACTACTGATGGTCTGTATAAGTAAGAACACATGCAGCTAAACGTCACCATTTCATACCTTACCATTATAGTACTGTAACATAGCAGCGACTTCTCTGGAGGTCGGTGTGAATGTCGTCGTTGTAGTCGCTGTAATAACGAACGAATGAGACTAATTTGATTTTGTACAGTGTCATTAATTTACGTGCGTGTCTCTGTGTGTTTGTGCTTTCTTTGTATTAGCAATTTCCTGAACCTCCATCCCTCATCAGGACCGTTTTCTCCTCCTCCTCCTCCTCCTCCTCCTCGTCCTCCTACTACCCGTGAAGAATGGCTTCACATGAACTACATAAATCAACAGCCACCAAACAGATACACACCACACACACAAATGAAACATACAGTAACTAAAGGGGGAAAAAAGGCTGTGGTGGAAAGTAACTAAGTACATTTACTTAAGTACAGTTTTGAGGTACTTGTACTCCATTTTTTTGCTGCTTTATACTCAATACTCTGCTACATTTAAGAGGGGAATATTGTACTTTTTACTGAACTACATTTATTTGACAGCTGTAGTTACTCTTCAGTTAAAGATTTTACATTAAAAGACATTTGATAAACTTATTGTTTTTGATTAAACCAGTGATTCTCAACCTTTTCAGTTTGTGAACGTCTGTGAAAGAAGAAGTACTAGTTCTTTATTCGTGTATATAATGAAATAAAACAAATGAAAAGAGATATACAATAACATAAATAAATGCACAGGTGGGTTGAAAAAAAACCTTGACGCCTTGTAAAAGGAACCCACCGAACATGGAAATTAAAGTATTACAGTTATTACAATTACAATTTATAAACAGACGTAAATATTTTTAAAATATCTAAAAGAAAGAAAGGATTACTATTAAAAGGCAGGAAGAAAAAATAGAAATATATATATATATATAAAATAATAATAATAATATATAAAAAAACAGGATGACAATAACAAATATTTGCACTGCTTTCATAATACTGTACTCTGTCAAGAGAAGTTGTTTAAGATCTCTTTTAAAAAAAAGAAATAAAGTTTTACTTCTACATAGGAAATAGGAAATAGGAAGTATTCAGATCCATCTCTGAAGTAAAAGTACGAATACCACACTGAAAATACTAAGTAAAAGTCCTGCATTCAAAACGTATCTACTACTACTAATCTAAAAAGTAACTAAAGCTAAAGTACAATATTTCCCTCTGAGATGTAGTGGAGTAGAAGTATAAAGTAGCATAAAATGGAAATACTCAAGTAAAGTACAAGTACCATGAATTTATACTTAAGTACAATACTTTAATAAATGTACTTAGTTACATTCTAGCTAGGGAGGGGTACCAAAACTCAGTATTAAACAGGCACCGGTGCTAAATTATATAATAATAATAATAATAATAATAATAATAATAATTATTATTATTATTATTATTATATCAATTATTTAACATTATTATTTAATATATAACATTATTCTATGTTCTGATTTTTTTTTTTTTAAATATTATATTAAAAAGTAGTTATTTACTTATGAAAAAGAACCAATAAGAGTATCAATAAAGAACCGAACCAATAAGGAGTATTGATCAGAGTAGGAGTATCGCTAAAATCTTAAAGACACTAGGCTCTTCAGATGTCGATGAGTTGTTCGAGGCTCAAAGAGATAACAAAGAAGGAGTATTTTTACACAGCTGCATTGGTATTTTTACTGACGTAAAGGATCTGAATACTCCCTCCAGCCCGGCACTCAGGTATCTCACCTGTATTTGAGTGACAGCAAAGGTTGTGCTGGTGTAAAAGATCGGAACGTGAGTCGCCCTCCCACCCCGGCGGCCTCTCTCTGGAGGTCTGCGTCACGCAGAGTAAAGGGAATTGAAGCGGCAGGCTGTAAAGAGGCTTCTTTTTGGGACCATTAGTCAAAGGCGGGGACACTATCAAGGCTTTGATTACAATGGTGTGGAGTATTCCCCCGGGCTCCTCTCTTCTTCATTCATATTCTGCTCTTTAAACATCCCATTCATCAATTACCACCACTGCAGCACCACATGGTCGCCATTGTTCATTTAGACTCTCACACACACACACACACTGGGTGCACACACATTATGCAGAGTGTGCACAAACACCCCCAAACATATAAAGTCCATTATCATATACATGCACAGATGCATGCACACACATTTAATGTCTTTCTGGATGTAGCTGCTGAGTGTCCTCACACAAAGACAGAAGTGGAGATCTGGAGAAGGTGCAGCATCTTTCTGTTTGTGGTCACTATGACTGGACGCGGTTTGACATGTTTTCGGCACCTTAATTTTGTGAATATAAACATGTTTTACCCATAAACTTTATATAAGAAGTGGACGTAGTGACCGTGACGTCACCCATTGGTCGTTTTGAAGCCTTGAATTTGGCTTTTTGGTCAAAAATCACACCAAGATAATGCAGACTAGACCGAGTGGATGACGATGAGGCACCAATCGCTGAGTGGAGCAAGAATCAGGACTTCCGTTTTATCTGCATTTAACTGCAGAAAATGATTTGCCATCCAGTTCCCAATTGCAAAAACATAAATAAAGTTATTTGTGGTTCTGTTTAGACGCTCAGCACTTAAAGGGACTGTTTGTAAGGATCAGAAATGTCTTGTGAACAGCGACACCTGTAGCCGTTAAGTCAATGAAAGTCAGCGTCCTGTTGCTGGCGCTTGTGCTCGCTCTACATAGACATGAACGAGCATCGCTCAAAACAGTGAGGAGACACACGTCAGCTAAAAGCACAATATCACTCTATATTTCAGTTGCTTGGCAGTAATGTTAGCTGACCAGACCAAGGTCTCTCCATGAATCAATGCTGATCCTAGTGTTAGCTTTTCCTGCTTCAACCTCCCGACCGCGGCCGGAGGGAACAGGGGAGACACCGGAGTTTTGGTCGGAGACGATAACGTTTCTCTCTGCGGAGCTCCGTCACTTCACAAGACACGGGAAACCTCTGTTGGTCTGGAGGAGCTGCAGCAGTTATTTCTGCACAAACGTTCACTGTACATTCACTAGATATTCTCAGAGCTACTAACTCTTCTGCAGTGTGGAGTGAGCAGCATGCACGTGAGGTGGAGCGAGAGAGTGAGTACGAGCGTGGTGTGTGAGTGAAGGCAAGCAGGCAGAGGAGCAGAGTACAGCAGAGACTTCCGCCCTGGAGACCAAAGCTACAGTCTCCCTCACGTCCTCCGAAGCAGGAAGAGTTAACCCTGTTTTGACGCTCTTCACTAGATATAACTTTGCAGTTTTGGTGCTTCCGTGTAGTTTGTGTTGGAACAACGTAGCCACACTCGAGCACGCATGGGACACCGACCCGCAATGATTTATAAGAGTGTAAGTGTAAGAAGTTACAAACAGCAACCTTAAGGTTCGTGAAAGATGGTTTGTCTTTGGTTAAATATTGAAAAAGTGAGTTGAAACATCTTGACAATAAGTATTTATTTCATTAACATTCCACCAAAAATCAAAATAATATCTCTCCCGAACCTTAACCTTTTGCCTAAACCTAATCAAACGCAGGATTCAGGATGCAAAACATCGTTCTCTGGTGTCAAAGTTGTGTGATTGCACGTACTGTAGTACAAGAAAACAACAAAAACTTTGCCCCAGAGCATAACACAGGCAGCAAAACAAATCAGTTCAGGTTTTAGGAGACAGGGTTGTGCACAATACAATATCCATACTATATATAACTGTGCAGCTGCTTAACAGCTGTATAAAGGTCAAATAAAAACACATTTCCTTAATTATTCTCCTCTAATGTGCGGGTATGGCATGTCGAGGCAGCTGGCTAATGTCTTTTAGTTGTATGTGTTTCATTTGTGCCAATGAGGATACATGTGATGCCACATGCTCATTATATTATCATCAGACACCTCAACAATGAAACTCTCCAGCTAGAGCAGCACTGTAGGTACGACGAGGCCGGCGGCTTCAGGGCTTCATTTGTCAGTTTACAGATCACTAGCTCCTCTAAAAGACACCGAGGTCCACAACCCCAAATCTGGATGATGATGGGATGAGGGGGTTGGGTGAACTGGAGGAAGTGGGGGTGTGTGTACTGGAAGAGGCCAAGGAGGAGGAGGAGGAGATATTTCCCAGAAATGCTGTGCGGGTGTTGCATGTGTGAAGGAGGCAGCCAGGCTAGATCAGGTCTGGGTGAGTCAACTGTCTCCCAACACCCCCCACCCATCAAAACGTTAATCATAATGGATTTTGTCACTCTTATTATCATTCTTTGTTTTAATTCTATTTGGGGGTATAATGATGTCCTACGTTTATGAACTATAATGCTTTGGGGGATGTGAACGGGAGGTATCATGTTGCCACAGTTGCGCTTCAGGCTACAATCTGAGACCTGTTTTTTTAAGCGTCATTTGTTTTTTGGCAAATTGCCAACATTAAAAGTGCCACATTAGCAGTTGTTAGCAGTTCCTGTTTGCGGTGTACTTATAGATGTACAGACAACTGTCACTGGATGAGTTTCCTCAAAATGAAAAGGCGAGAACAGTCATTTGTTTACGTTTACAGGAGGGCGTGACGGTGGTTACACTCTCTCCTCTATCAGTGTATTTCCACTGCGCTTTCCATTTGTTTCCTATTGAAAGCAGGAGAAGCAGTCACCCAGTGCATGGTGGGAGTCTTGCGGCGAGTTGGAGAGGGTCTGTATGAGCCCGTCCAGAGCGACACGTCGGCGATGTCTGCAACCCACCCGACCCGTCTTGAAACACGAACTAAGGAGTCTAACGCACGTGCGTGTCGGAGGGTGCAAGCAAAACTCCGTGGTGCAATGAAAGTGATGGCCGGCCCGTCTCACCTGCACCGTCGGGGAGGTGGAGCTTGAGTGCATGCGATAGGACCCGTAAGATGGTGACGAGAGGTTAACGTCACGTTGCCGTGAAGTTGTATCGGAGCCGTTTTGCGAGTACGAGTACATGAGCACAGAATCGGACCTGATAACCGATACGGGTATCGGTATCGGCTGCATCCCTGGTACGCCATCACTTGAAAGGCCAGTTGAGTGGAGCAGTGCGTCCTCTAGTGTCCTCATCGGACCTGGTGGACATGTACCGCTGGGTTTCACATCATAGACATGACCACTGACTATTAGTGGAACAATTCAGCCACAAATTCACAGACTGACCAAACACAGTCCGGATACATACTCGGTTCTAACGGAGTCTTGTATTTCTATGACATTTATTCCTGACTCATATAATTCATATATTCATTTATCATATATTATGACTCAGAGAAGCAGTACAAATTGCAGCAATGGGTCGGCAACAGTTTAAAAGTACCTTTATAGCCTCCGTGTGCTTTGAGTCCCAGCCGCTGCTGCTGTAACTGCTGACAGTGTTGGTGAGCCGCCGAATCAGCAGACCAAACAACAATAACTAACGTCCTGTTGTTTTTAGAGCACCTGCATGCACCTGTGCCTTTCACCTCATGCGGTATCTTTGCCTCACCTCTCTCCCTTCGTGCCCCACCCGCCCCCTTCAACTCTCCCACAACCCCCCCCCCGGGAGGGGCGCCTCACAGTTTAAAAACCTCGGGGCTAGATGGATAGCAGGAGAGAGACAAACAAAGGGAAGCAGACAAGAGAAAATCATCACTGTTGTGTGCAGTCTGGGTCCAGATGGAGAATAAAACATGCCCGAGTTGCTCGCAGCTTGAGAAGTAATTACAGTAATTTAGCCGGCTACGTATAGACTGCATGTATACACCCACACATTAACACACACGTGGTGATATATATAGTTCACATGAATAATAGACACACCAACGCAAACATGAACACTGCATACTGATGAGCGGAAAAAAACCCACAATTAACTGCTACTGTGTCTGTCAGCTGTTTAGTGCTGAGCAGGTAGTGTACGTGGGTTAATAGAGCTTTTTCTCTGAAAACAATGGTCTGCTTCAGCGTAAAACAACACTATGAGAGCAGTGACGGTGAACCAAAACGGTAAACTTATCACTCTAACGATGGATAAGCCTCTGGGAGCAAGGAACTATATTTCCGGGGTTTATCCGAGACAAGACTTCCTTTTCCGTACACTGCTTTTTGTTTACAGTCTTATTAGTAACCAGAGATGCGAGACTGGAGTTGAGAGACGACGTGTACGACCGGATTGTTTCACAAGTAGCCAGTTTACAAGATAATTTTAATGTAATAAAAAGCTAAATCATAGCCGGTGAGTTCCTAGATTGCATTTCGACCAATGCTTCCACCTGGACTGTTCATCTGCATTCAACCAAAGCCTGCTCGAATGTGATTGGTCAATACTACTTTGACTATAAACGGAAACCAGAACGCTTCCGATACCAAGATCTTGTCCCGTTACCTACATTTATAGAGATTAGCTAAACACTAGCCAGGTTTCCATCCAAATGTAGTGCAAATTTTAACTGAATTTACAGAAATATCGGCAAAAGAAAATGACTAAAAAAGAAATTTGCTATAAGAAAATCGGTAAAAGAAAATCGGTAAAAGAAAATCGCAAAAAGAAAATCGCAAAAAGAAAATTGGTAAAAGAAAATCGGTAAAAGAAAATCGGTAAAAGAAAATCGCTGAAAGAAATTCACTAAGGGGAAATCGCTAAAAGAAATTGCTAAAAGAAAATCGGCAAAAGAAAATTGTAAAAGAAAATTGTAAAAGACAAAATCGCAAAAGAAAATCACGAAAAGAAAATCTGCAAAAGAAAATCGGTAGAAGAAAATTGTCAAAAGAAAATCGCCAAAAAAAAATCGGCTAAAGAAAATAAATAAAAGAAAATCTCCAAAAGAAAATCTGTAAAAGTAAATCGATAAAAGAAAATTTGTAAAAGACAATCGGAAAAAGAAAATGCAAATGAATGCTCGTTTCCGTCCACTAACCATTATGCAAATATTAGAAGTTAAGCGTATCAAGATAAACAGCTGGTGGCGCTAATTCTCCTGTCGGGAGCCGTTATATCGTTGTAGAAGAACAATGTGCAACGAGATGATTTAATGAAAAGAGTGTTTCAGACAATCTAGAAATCATGATGTAAATGCTGAATATTGACAGCCCTAGTTTAAACAGAAGTTAGTTCTCCTCGTCTGCAGCTCTTTCTTTATATTTTAGTTTATAAAATGGTAACCTTCCTCCAGCAGATCTCTCACAGCCTCCCGTCTGTAGCTCCAGTTTCTGATTGCTCTTATTCAGCCCCTCATCCTCGCTGTCTGTCACAGCCTCCCCTCAACCTTTCATCCGCTCTCTCCTTCATCTTTTTTTTTCCCATGGTGCCTCATTGCTCTGTTTGTTTGCTCTCTGTGAGACATTCAGGTGGGTCGGACCCTCAGCGAGTCTCTTTGGAGGTTTGTCTGTGGAGCGGAGATAAGGTTTTAGGGTCAGGACTAATTTAGAGTAACAACACAGAGGCTACCTTTGAAATACAGTGAGTGAGTGGCAGAATGGCAGATACGGGTGCATATATTATATTTATTATGACTATAAAGCCACAATTAAGACACAAATCACAATCATAGAAAATGTATTTAGTTCCTAACTTTATGGCGTCCATAGAGGATGCAGAAAACATAATTTTTTACCGTATTTGTGGCATTTTTCAGCAATAACTATTCAATATTTTTACATCCTGTTTAGATATAATGTTTTTTATTGTTAGTGGCGGAGTCAACCATTTATTAAAATCTGCAATTGTCCTCTTGGCCAGATGTTGAATTGATTATTGAAAATAACAATAAAATATTTTGCATAAAGAGAATAAATAAATAAATGTGCATAGTTAATCATAAATAAAAATGTAAAGAAAAACTTTAAAACTTTGAAATATTTTCTGTAATGAAAGAATGAAAAAGGCAAAAAATAATTATTTATATCACTACATTTAAATAGACTGTATTACAGTTGTTGTTGTTTTTGTATGTGTGTTTGTATATATATATATATAAAAATATATATATATATATAAAAATATAAATATATAAAAAGAATATATATATAAATATATATATATAATATATATATATAAAATATTATATATATAATATATTTTTTTAATTTAATTTAATTTAACTTTTTCATCAACAACATAACTTTGCAATCCATTCAGTGTGAAATACCAAATACAGAAGTGTGCATGTCATCCATTTTTATAAAGAAAAAAATGAATTATAAAACATAAATAAATAAAAATAATAAACAAAAAGTAAGTAGAATTATCACATAAACCACCGTATTATTAAAATAATAATAATAATAGATATATACATATTTTTTTAAACATACAAATCATACAAAAAAAAAGATCATAAAATAAACATTAATACACATACTTAGTCACAGTTGTCTATAGCCAATCTATATTGTAATTCTTGTAACAGAAGAGTACAAAAACATTGAACTGTTTTCTAATAATATTTTAAAAGATTATATCTAAATATTTATGATTTTTTTCTGATAATTTTTCTTATTATTTTTCTTACTTTTTTAAATTGATAAAATGATAAGCTGTCAGACAAATGTAGTAAAAAGTACAATATTTACCTCTGAGATGTAGTGTAGTAGAAGTATAAAGCAGCATAAAATGGAAATACTCAAGTAAAGTACAGTACAAGTACTCACATTCGTACCCTACTTGAGTAAATGTACTTTCCACATAGCACATCCATCCACCACATTTCTGTCTGATGTCGCTGCTCCAGCCCTCAGGTTCACTTCGAGTGTCCGATGTTGAGACTCTCTGAGGGGGTTTGAATCACTCATGAGGCAACGTCTCATGTTTTTATCTTCCTCCTGTCACCTTTGTCTCTGCCTCGGTCCTCCACGTCTGACAAGATGACACCAAAGCCTTGTTTTATCCCGGCTCCTCGAGCTGAGGATGACACTTCATTCAGGTAGAGAAACATGCAGTGAGTGACACATTACTGCTGATGAACAGAGGGAGTCGGTTTAGACATGATATCTCATCCTGAGGCAGAGATGGAAAGATCAGGACGGGTCGTCATGAGAGCAAGATATATATATTGTGAAGAGTCTCCAGCAGCAGGGGTCGAAAGTACATTTACTCAAGTACTGTACTTAAATACAAGTAGCGGGCTCAGTTTTAAAGCTAGAGTGAAGATACTGGTATCATATGAAACTAGAAAACCTAATGAATCCATGTTATACTAGCTCGAGAAGGAGGTTAAATAACGCTCCAAACTTGTGCTAAATTTTGTTGAGGAAAAAACTGACAGGGCCGAAAAAATACAGAAAAATGCGGAAGAAAAGCATGAGAAAAATCAGAAAAATGTCCAAAAAATATCAGAAAAATTACAGGAAAATGTCTAAAAAAAAAAGACAGAAGAAAACTCGGAAAAATATCCAAAAAATTTCCAAAAAATTACAGGAAAATGTCTAAAAATTGGCAGAAGAAAACTCTGAAAAATATCCAAAAAATATCTGAAAAAATTCCGAAAAAAGGCGGAACAAAGGCAGAACAAAAGTCTAAAAAATGTATGAAAAATTACCAAAAAAATTCCAAAAAAGGTGTAAGAAAGGCAGAAGAAAAGTCCAAAACATATCCCAAAAATATCTGAAAAAATACAGAGAAATGCGGAAGAAAAGCATAGGAAAAATCAGAAAAATTTCCCAAAAATATCTGAAAAATTACAGGAAAATGTCCAAAAATTGGCAGAAGAAAACTCGGTAAAATATCCAAAAAATATCTGAAAAATTTCCGAAAAAGGCGGAACAAAAGTCTAAAAAATTTCTGAAAAATTACCAAAAAAATTCCAAAAAAGGTGTAAGTAAGGCAGAAGAAAAGTCCAAACATATCCGTAAAATGTCTGAAAAATGTCTGACTCCCGTCAACGAATATCTGTTGTGCTCCTGCAGCTGGTACGAGGCACAAATCTTGTCGGTTAACAGTTAATAATCGGTTAACGAGGGGTCGGTGATCGGTTGAGAACATTTTTCAAAATGAGCATCCCTAAATTAAATGCATTTTTTTAGACTTAGCCTTAGAGACTTTATTGTCATTGTCAGTAAAAGCAAGTAAAAACATTCAGATCAAAATAAATTAGACAAATAAATAGATCATAAAGTGCAGGTGCTATTTCATCGTTGTCCTCCTCATTGTGCTTCTAAAGGTGGTTCTAATAAATGACTTTGACTGCTGTAGGGAACTTTGAAAGGTCTCATTATTACAGATAAACATGTGAGTTTCAGTATCTAACTGTAGTTGCCAGTTTAGCCTCTTCTCTGGTTTACTTCATGGCCGCACAATCAGACTAGTTAGTGATTTGTTCAAAAAGCAGAATTAAAGTTCAGACTGCACCACCGGCTGCAGATGGACTGGACTGATAGTAAAAACATGCATAAAGGTGAATTCTGCCAGGCAGACGAAGTAGAAAGTCCCGCTGGTTAAACCAGATCCTGCTGTGCACTGAAGAGGAAAATCACCTTAACGGGTAATTACACAGTCAAACATTAGCACCAGTCTTTAAACAGCCCACTAAGTTTGAGATAGCAGATATATCCTGGTAAAGCATTAATTAACGGCTCCTCACACTTTAATACAATATAAAGGTAATAGATACCCTCAGGTGGAATTTAACAAAGGCATGTAAATTAACTTTAATGTATTAATTTTTTCTTTTATCGTAAATCTCACAGGGGGAGAGATTACATTACACGGTTACAACGGGCGGCGAGGAATTATTCCAGGTCGAATGTTATCAGGAGGGGAGATTCTGATATTAAATTCAGGCTGCTTCTTTTCAGGTGGTTATGGGCTCTTAATTTTAACTGAAAGCTGGGTTTGTGGGTTTGTGGGCTTGTTAGATAAGTGAATAAATGGCGAGTATTAATTATCTGACAGGGATGATGTGGAAGACATCGCTCAGGATCGAACTCTGGAGGTATTAATTACTATTTAGTTATAAACCCTGGTCATAAATAGCAATAAAAGCTTACATATATTTCCACTTAGGAGCAGATATATACTAGAATCTAGAGGAGCCTTCATGGTATTTCAGTAAAAAAACATTTCAAGCATTTATCGATTACTTTTACACTAACTATTTAATCCATTTATCTGTTACTCCAACTATTGTCAACCATTTCTCAGTTAAGGCTAGCTAACTGTTCCAACCATTTATCTATTACTTTTAGTTAACTATTCCAACCGTTAATGTATTCATTTTAGCTACTATTTATGTTACTTTTAGCTAACGTTAACTATTCCAACTATTTATCTATTACTTTTAGCTAACGTTAACTATTTCAACCATGTATGTAAACTTTTAGCTAACGTTAACTATTTAAAAAAAAATTTCAAACATTTATATGTTGCTTTTAGTTAACGTTAACTATTTCAACCATTTATCTGCTACTTTTAGCTAACATTAACTATTTCAGTCATTTTTTTCAACCATTTATTTGTTATGTTTAGTTAACGTTAACTATTTCAACCATTTGTTACTTTTAGCTAACATTTACTATTTAAAATATTTTTCCTGTTCACTTCTATTGTAGCAAAAGGGCGAAAAAAAATTTGCCTCCGGTGGTGAAGCAAATTTGCATCTTTGCATTCACATGGAGGTGAACTTTGGTGAACTTTCAGCATGAAAATAGGGCTGCTATTATTACTGTCCTACTATTTTAACCATCCGGGCTGACTATTTCAACGCTTACGTATTACTTTTGGCCGTGTCAGATGTTTATCCTTTAGTTTCCAATTTATTTTAGCAGGAGTGGAACAAATGACTGTAACTTAACCACACTCATTTCATCTACCAAAATCCTTCTTCAGATATTTTTGAAATCATCATTCACATTTGATAAAGTGAGCTCCCAGTGAGGAGATGATACTTAATACTAAAGAGCCTCACTATCAGCAGCACTTGTTAATGCCAATCAACAGGCGGCGAGGGTCCGCTCTGTTGCTAGGAGACTGGAGAGGATATTTTCAATCGGTCCCAGCGAGACTCTGATTGGTCTGTCATCACCGGCCGCTGGTGTAACTGCCCGTGAGTGCAATTACTCATGTTTCGTCTTGAGAGTCATAACCATTTTTGAGTCAAGCAAATTTGTGTAAATTGACCAAAATAGCTATTGGACTTCTGCATTTTCACACAAACACAGGAAGACGGCTCCTCTGTGTGCTCAAAAACATCAAATAAACACCTGAAGAAACTGCTGTACATCAAGAGAAAAGAGCTTAACATGATTACACTACTAATTGAAATGTAAATCCACCTAAATAATTAGATTAATTAAGCTGCCGTATCACCAGATTCTCTCTTCCTGAAGCGTTTTATTGTGAAAAGCGTGGCCTTTCAGGAAACACCTAATTGCTATTGGCTGTTTCGTTTCGCCATGACATTTATGAAAACTTTATGGACAGCAATCACTCCAGCTTGTGACATTTTGGATTCCCCTTTTAAAGCTGTGAATAGGAAGGTTTTCTACTTTATGGGCCACAGGACTTTAAAATGAAACGGAGTCTGGTTGGCACAAGATGAAAGAAAAGACAGTGTTTTCATCCTGTAAGAAAAGGTCATAAATATGATGCATCTCGATGGAAACAAAGGTCTTTTTTACAGGTTGTTGAACTCTGCAGGTAATTGAAATGATGAAACAATAAACGGATGTTCAGACTCTAGGAGAAGTTTGATTTGGATGTGTGAAAAGACATCAGTTGGACAGAAGTTATTGGCGTTACAAACACTCCCAACAAGATGATCAACAGTTTTAACAGCTATAGACGAAGTACTCATATCTTTTACTTAGTAAAGTAAAGTAAAAGTTGCAATACTGCTCTGTAAAAATACTCTGTTACAAGTAAAAGTCCTGCAAGATTTGGTGGAGGCGGATCACATTTTAACTACTTTACATACTGTTAGATTTAGTACATTTAATAGTACGTGAATTGCATACTATTTCTGGTGAAATATTACAGTATTGTGGCATAAATATCCCACAATGCAATGCAGTAGTGACGACAACGACAGCTCTGTAACATAAATAACGCTTCAATTGAAGTGTAACGGTACGTGTCCACAGGCTCCGTGCTTTCCACGCTCCCCATTCATTGTCCATGTAAGCAGCCGCGCAATGCATTCTGGTAGCGTGGCGTCGCGATTCGAGAGACTAGGCGTCAAAACGCCCGCTCCTCATTTGCATAAAGTTGAGGTCCTGGCTACTTTATGTAAATTACGGGCGTCCGACACGACTCGCCGCCTCTCGAAACTCCCGATAATCTTTTAAACTAAACGTTGTCGATCCAAAATAAAGACAGATTCATCAACTGCATGAATTATTTCTCGCCTCAAATGTTTTCAGAAACACATTTCAGTGAACTATTTACGTGAAATAAGAGAAGAAAGTTTCCAAACGAGCCTCCATACTGGTTCCGGTTTGAAAGCTGGGAGCAGCAGCCAACGACGGGAAAGCGTTCGTCCAATCAGAAGCCGAGAGCCTTGTTGAGGACAGCACACTAAGCGTCCAATGCTGGGAAGCGTCGCGTCCCCTCGCGATAAAAAACGCCCCTGTGGACACGTACCATGAGTGTAAGATTTCACTTTGCTATACGCATAATATATATTTTAAATTAATCCAGACTTTGATTCCGTCGTTTTGGTCACATGAGGTTGGCACGGGTTACCATGGTTACACGTCTCCAACCGGCAAGGAGGCTCTCAGAAAGTGACGACATAAATTACTGCTCAGTGCGTCCGAAGAGACACAAAAGTATGTTGAATGAGAGTACACATATTGAGTATGTAGTGCATAGTATGATATCGCTTTTGGGGTTTTTTAGCAGCCAGTTAGCTTAGTTTAGACTAGATACTTCCCCCTGCTTCCAGTCTTTATGCTAAGCTAACTGGCTGCAGGCTGCAGCTTAATATTTAACAGACAAACATGAGTAGTATCGATCTTATCATCTAACTCTCAGCGACAAAGGCGTATTTCCTCATGTTATCCTTTAATATGCACAGAAAGCCAATGTCTGAAGTCACACTTTATGTAATATTTGTGTAAAATGCCGATTTCCCGCCACAACATCAACATTTCTTCGTGTTGTATGTTGTGGTTTTACCAGAGCCAGACACCAAGTCTAATTACTTAAGGTGGCGTGACAGTCATGGTGCATTAAATCAACTGAGGGATTGAGGATCCACCAGCTCTGACACGGGTTAGACATAAAGCTGCTGAAACAATAACACCTCTGCTGCAAACCCATGCTGCTTAAACTACTGTTAATCTCATAAAGAAGATAAATCACCTGCGAATAATGTTGTTGTCGTCTAATTTGACTACACAAACGGCGTCAGTAAACACCTTTTGAACTCCGTTTGCATTCCTCTCTGCTTGAAAGCCACTGAGGGGCTGTAATCTAACTGCAGATCTGTAGTTTGGGGCTACTTGTGTTATGTTGTGGGGCAGGTGGACTGTTCTCCCTGCAGTCACCCCCCCTGAGCCTTCATTTGCATAGCGGATCAGATTATCATTACATTATGTATTCCAAGGACAAGCCTGAGCGTGATGGATGATTGGTGCAGTCGAGTAATCTTCACCAAGGTGCTTTGTCCAACCTCGTATTTCTGCCTCGGAAAAAAAAAACAGTGATGTAGAGCTCTGCTGCTCCAGGGTCAGACTCTCAGTCCACAGATTCAGTTAATATCTAATATACCAGGCATTAGTTTTAATTTAGAGGACCAGTGTGTAACAGTTAGGGGGATCTATTGGCAGAAATGGAATATAATATTAATAAGTATGTTTTCTTAAGTGTATAATCACCTGAAAATAAGAATCATTGTGTTTTTGTTACCTTAGAATGAGGCGTTTATATCTATATAGGGAGCGGGTCCTTTTCATGGAGGTGGATGTTTCTACAGTAGCCCAGAACGGCTTGGGTCGGAGTCGGTAACGTTACTCGCTGCCCTCGCCGCTGCTCTCTCTCTCTTGCTTCACCACTCACATCCCACCACTGCAAATCGAATCATGACCTTAAAATTGAAAGTCAAATTGAATTGGAAATTTGGAGAATTGTGACACCCCTAGTAGATTGCTGTACATGTTTGTAGTCATTTTATTTATTTATTTATTTATTTATTCAACCCATTGTGTCCATCCTGGGAGAGTTATCTCTCTTCAGTTACTTTTTGTGAGGTTTCTTCCATTTTTTTAGTTAAGTTTTTCCTTATCTGATGTGAGGGTCCAATGACAGAGGGGGTCATATGCAGTACAAGGGGCAAATTTGTGATTTTGGGCTGTATCAATAAAATTGCATTGAAAATTGAATTAAAAAAAGATGTAAATTAAACTTTTCCTGAATAACTGATACTTAAAAGAAAAAAAAATCATAGATTTTTAAGCACAAATACGTTTCAAATAAGTTTTTCCAAATGTAAGATGCACAAATTATGATATATATATATATATATAAGCTTTTTAAAACATTAATGCAAGAGTACACAATGTAGATTTAAATTTAGTTCTAGCATTCTTAAATTATTTGTATATTTTACCATGAAAGAGAAAATAAGGTGAAAAAAATGGATAAACAAAAATGGTAGAAAAGATAAAACCATAACATATAAAGGGGGAAACATACAAAAAAGACAAAAAAGAATCTCCACATAGAGAAACTTGTTGTTTTTAATGGAGTTCATTGACAATAAGATAAATATATAATATCGCCAGTTATCATTTAAAACTGTTAAACTACAAAGCATCACCTACAACAAGCCTAAAACTACTACTAACATAGCGTGTAAATCATTTCAATCTCACTGTGGTTCATCTTTTGAAATTCTGACATCTGATATCATGAGACAAACCGCCTCTGCAGTTCTCATAGTAGATAATAGAGAGTCGATGGCTTTACTAATATGGCAGCAGGAGTGGAATAACAGGCCGGTCCGAGCAGGATGTGTGTGGGATTAAAGGTGATAACATTTATCTGCGGTGCCAGTTACACAGATGGAGTTACAGAAAAAAGCTTCTGTCTGTTTACAGGATGTTCTCATTGACGTAGAAACCATTTTGATGTGCACGAATGTGGTCCAAAACATAGCTTGAAGTATTGTAGAGTTAAGTGAAATTTTCGACATGCTATACTATGACTTTTTATCATGAAATTTTCAATATACTATACTATGACTTTTTTCATAGTAAAGTATGTTTAAAATTTCATAAAAGAAGTCACAGCATAGTTTGCTATAAAATGTCATAGTATAGTATGTCGAAAGTTTTCACGAAAAAAAGTCATAGTATGGTCGAAAATATATATGTCGAAAATTTCATGGTAAAAAGTCATAGTATTGTATGTTGAAAGTATCAAGAAAAAAAAGTCATAGTACATTATGTTGAAAATTTCATGATAAAAACTCATAGTATAGTATGTTATAAAATGTCAGTATAGGATATTGAAAAATTTCACGAAAAAAAAGCATAGTAAAGTATGTCGAAAGTTTCATGAAAAAAAGTCATAGTATAGTAATTTGAAAAATAAAAAAAATATATAAAAAAAAAGTCATAGTATAGTATGTTGAAACTTTCACGGAAAGAAAGTCATAGTATAGTATGTCAAAAATGTTATGAAAAAAAGTCACAGTATAGTATGTCAAAAATTTCACGAAAAAAAGTCCTCGTATTGAATGTTGAAAATTTCATGGAAAAAAAGTCATAGTATAGAATGTCGAAAATTTCATGAAAAAAAAGTCATAGTATAGAATGTTGAAAATTTCATGAAAAAAAAGTCCTAGTATAGTATGTTGAAAATTTCATGAAAAAAAAGTCCTAGTATAGTATGTTGAAAATTTCATGGAAAAAAAGTCCTAGTATAGAATGTTGAAAATTTCAGGAAAAAAAGTCCTAGTATAGAATGTTGGAAATTTCATGAAAAAAAAGTCATAATATAGAATGTTGAAAATTTCATGAAAAAAAAGTCCTAGTATAGAATGTTGAAAATTTCATGATTAAAAAGTCCTAGTATAGAATGTTGAAAATTTCATGAAAAAAAAGTCCTAGTTTAGAATGTTGAAAATTTCATGAAAAAAAAGTCCTAATTTAGAATGTTGAAAATTTCATGAAAAAAAAGTCCTAGTATAGAATGTTGAAAATTTCATGAAAAAAAAGGCAAAGTGTTGAAATTTTCATGAAAAAGTCATACTATAGTATGTAAAAAACTTCATGTTAAAAAGTCATAATATTGTATGTTGAAAATTTCATGAAAAAAAGTCATAGTATAGTTTGTCGAAAATATGTCATGATAAAAAGTCATAGTATAGTATGTCAAAAATTTAATTAATAAAAGTCATACTATAGTATGTCGAACATTTCATGAAAAAAAGTCATAATATTGTATGTTGAAAATTTCATGAAAAAGTCATAGTATAGTGTCAAAAATTTCATGAAAAAAGTCATTGTATAGTATGTTGAAAATTTCACAAAAGGTCATAGTATAGTATATCGAAAAACTTCACGAAAAAAAAGTCATAGTATATTATGTCGAAAATTTCATAAATAAGTCATAGTATGTCAAATTTCATGAAAAGTCAGTGTATGTAAAAAATTTCAAAATATTGTATGTTGAAAATTTCATGAAAGAAAATGTCATAGTATAGCACGTCGAAAATTTCACGAAAAAAAAGTCACTGTATAGTATGTTATAAAAAACCATATTATATTATAAAATCATAGTATGTCGAAACATGGAAACAAACAAAGATTGTATGGACTATACTATGACTTTTTTTTACCTCAACTTGAGGGTAACCCTCAAGACTTTATAAAATCATAAAATCAAAACATGAAGACTTAATCCTCTCAAAAAACGAATTTAATTAAAACAAAATGTTGATTCATTAACAAGTTTATAAAACAGTGATTTTAGTTACATAAATAAATCGATCAGTGTATCAAATCTTATTTTCAACTTCATGAGCATGTTGACATGGTTGTACAATCATTTTACCTAACGTAATAAATAAAAAGGGAGCATATTTTCTCAACAAAAAAAAAGAGCTACTAAGAGGAGACGACACTGATAAAATAAAAAAACAGATGAAATGGAGCTTTTAAAGCACAGAATACAGTTCGGCTAAAAAAAAGAAAAAGAAAACCAAAAGTCGTATTGGTGGATGAGAAAAGTTTGGTAGTTAGAACTCCCATTTGGTTATTTTAAAGCATTAAGACAAGGCAAGAAAGAAGGCTGTTCTTGTGTGAGGAATTCTAAAGAGAAATAAAAATGGAACAGTCAAGATCGACAGTAAAGAGCAACTTTCTGTCCTGCACAAAGTCGGGATGTCAGAAGAAGAGGCGTTGGACATAAAACAGAACTTTTTGTCACTGAATCGCTGCAGATTTCACTTTGAATATCGCAGCTGTATTTCGTCCCTCCACAGTCGTCTCTTTCTCTTCACTCCTACAATCCTCAATACGCGTCTGTGTTCAGGGTGAATACACACTGGTGCATGTCCGCTTCCTGTCTTGGTTTTTCTGCAGTTCATTACATGTCTGCAGAGCCACTTCTGTTGTGAGTTGGCCCCGTTGCAATGTTTGTTTTTAAGTCCTTCTGATATGTTTTTTTTTGTTTTTCAAAAACCAAAAAGTACTGTAGCTTCAAGTATTGTGCCTTACATAGAATATTCTGTCATAAATTAGTTAACATATACATTTTTTTTTCAGACATATACTTTCATATATACAGGACAAGAAAATGCTTTTGTTCTCTTTTTGTTTTTGTTTTTGTTTTTTTGTTTTTTTTAAAGAGAAATCCCTGAGAATGTTTGACAGTTTCCACAAGTTTGTGTTTCTGTGACAGTAAAAAAAAAAAGAAGAATGTTTGAACACTGCAAAAGCCAAACAGATATCGAACCCAGTAAAATGTGAATTTATCTCTTCACAGATCAGATGGGCGAGGACTCGGAGGAGGAGGAGGGCGGGAAGAGTAAAGCTGGATCCTTTAATAAAAGAGGTACTTGTCACTTCAGATGGAGTTTGTTTTCCATTTGGTTTAAAGCCGTTTGTCTTTTCTTTGAGGCTGTTGAACGTTAACTGAGGGAAGTAGGAGGAGTGCAAGGTGGACATTTTGCCACTGGACAATACAGTATAATATACTCAGTGTAAAACTCTCTCTCGCTTTCATACATATATAAAGGGAAACACGCAAATTTAATGGTTTTATACATGTCAATACCAGCTGTTTGCTTTATGGTTTACAGTGGAATTTTCTTCAATTTCAAACTTGTCATTTTTAGGAGAAAACTGACCCTTAAACATTTAATCTTATTCCTGGGATGTCCAGTTCGTCTGATCTTGCTTGGTACGACTGTGACTTTTTCCGCACTGTTTGCCTTCAGGAAATTATCACATTCGACCGTGCAAAATCACGGGAATAAGATCTGCATGATTTTAGGAGGATTTTCACTTCAAGTTAGAAAGGATGTAAAAAAAAGAAATTTGGTCGTTTGATCAACCAAATCTTTCTCGAACGAGCATCATGAGTTTCTTCTTGCCCTTGTAAATCTGTTTCAGGTTGTCTATGAACTGCGTGAACTGGATGTGTCCGTCGTGCGCCATCAGGAACGTCTCTCTAGCTTTGCTGAGGAACTCGATGAACTCGCTGTAGTGGCGTGGGCTGATGTGCGTCAGCCGAGAGTGCGTCGTGTTGATGTACGCCCCGATCGTGGCGTCCAGCAGCTGCCTGAGCGGCGCCTTGTCCAGAGGCATCAGCTTCCCAGAGTTCCTGCGACTGTGCAGCGCCACCATGCCCGGTGTTGTCAACGTGCACCGCCGCAAAATGTCCGACAAGACGGTGGCGCACTTCACGCTCTTCACCACCAGGGGGATGACGGATGCCAGTTCGTTTTTCCCCAGCGAGTGGCTGAGCGCACACGCCCACAGCACGTCGTTGATCGCCGGGTGCGTGTCCTGGTTGTAGCTGAGGTTCAGGTGAGTCATGGCTAACGTTGCTAGTTTGTACGCCCTCATGGGGTAACCGCGGTGCTCCATGTAGCGTGCTATCGTAAACAGCTGCGTGTAGTTCATTCCCGTGGCGGCGGCGTCCAGTACAATCTGATAGGCTGTCTCGAAGGCAATGTGGTCCTTCTCGCAGAGCGTCAGCGCCGAGAGGGCACAGTTTTGGGGGTCCTTCATGGCACACTGCAGGGCCAGGGTGCGGGCGGAGTTGGCCAGGTTCTCCTGCTGATGGCAGTCCAGATGCAGGCGGACGATGGTGCTGTTGGACATGACGGTGCTCGCCACGACGCTGGTGGCTTCGGTGGGGGTGAAGAGGGTGAACCAGCTCTGCATGATGCTGTCCAGCGCAAACACACCTAGACAGAGACGAAAAGAAATGTTAGTTTAACATTTAGATCTTACGGAGTTCATTGTGGTGTTCCTCAGGGTTCAATCTTAGGTCCTCTGCTTTTTCCATGTTGTAGTGTTCTCCCTAAATATGATGTCCTCTTTCACTCTGCGTAAATCCCAAAAACATATTTCCCCAAGTTGTCTATTGGGAAGTCGTTTGCGTCCAACTGAAGAGGTAAATCTTTAAGAACGGCTCTAAAAAAAGTCTAAGTAGTTCCTTAAAACAGCTGGTCCCTGTAGTTTTTAACAAACGTTACTCAAACAGTCCATTTGTTGGGGACTATTTTCAGTGGCGTATCAATACACATTGATACTCGGGATTGAGTGAAAATAAACTACAGTGAGTGGAAGTTTATTTTGACCCAATCCTACATCCTCCTGTCTGAGTAACAATTGTTAAAAACTACAGTGACCAGCTGTTTTTAAGAAATGACTTCGCCTTTTTAAACATATTAAATTATATATTTGTGAGCCTTTTTTGAAAGATTTACATCTTCAGTTAAAACTAAACAACTTCCCAACAGACGGACAGGAAACTGTGAAAATGTGAACTTGTTTTTGGTATTTTCTAATGGGATTAATTGACAATAACAACAATCTGAAATGTTGCCAAGCTTATCGTTTAAATCCTGCAGTCCAGCAAAAATGATAATCTAGAAGACATTAAAATAAATCTACCACAATGTAATATATCTGCCCCAACTTTGCACCCAAAATCATTACACGTTTAAAAGAAATTCCAAAAACATAAATGCGTCATCAGTCTCTCAATGGCCTTTTACCTTGTAATTGGATATTCTATTTCTAATTCTGTGACATTATATGACTTGGCTCGACTCTACTTCACCAACCGGCCTGTTCTCAAAGAGTCCATTCAAACTCTCAGAAACAGGGACTCCTTGTCGCTCCCCCACATTCACATTCACCAGAACTCATCTGGGAGGAGGGTTTTTTCTCCGTCCCTCTGGACACAGCTTCCTGTCCACTTCAGGGAAATCCAGCCCCCAGGGCTTCAGTATTCAAGTCCAAACACGAGGTCCACTTAATCAGCCAAAAGCCCACAATCTTCCATAATTACTACCCTGCCAGTCATTCCTTCTCTCCCGCCGAGAGCTCTCCACAATCCACTTTAAAGTTTGCTCTGGTTCGCTAAACCTCTCACTGAAGAGCAAACATCCAATCAGATCTCAGACAGACATTCTGTGTCTGTTTATTTTGCCTTAAACCAAAATCCTATTTGATGGCATATTTTAGCATGACGTGACGTTTATGACAAACTGTGTTGTTCTTCTTCTTTCAGCTGCTCCTGATGAGAGCACAGCGAATCATCTGTTTCCATCTATCTGGCAACCCGGGCCTCGACAACAGGTAAGAAATCTGATTTTATAATCCCCTGACTCTTTACTCTGTGACTCTTTAGAACATTTCTTATGACGTACTATACTAGACTTTTTTTTCATACATTTTTTGACATACTATACTAAGATTTTTTTCATGAAATTTTCGACATACTATACTAAGATTTTTTTTTCCATACATTTTTCCACAAACTGACTTTTTTCATAAAATGTATAACATGCTATACTATGACTTTTTTTTCTTAAAATTTGTCATACTATACTATGATAATTTTAATGACTTCCCATCACATTTTTAAACATACTATACTTTCATAAATTTATACACTATAAATTTTTTGAAAATTTTCATGATATACTATACAATAACTTTTTTCATAAACTTTATAACAAACTATACTATGACTTTTTTATCATGAAATTTTCGACATACTATACTATGACTTTATATGAGATACTATATGACTTTTTTTCATGACATTGCATTTTTCATTAAATACTATACTATGACATTTTTCTGACATACTTTACTATGATTTTTTAAATGACTTCCCATCACATTTTTAAACATACTATACTATGACTTTCATAATTTTAGACATTTTCACGACTCATGACACACTGAATTTTTTGAAAATTTTCATGATATACTATACTATGACTTTTTTTCATAAACTTTATAACATACTATACTATGACTTTTTTATCATGAAATTTTCGCCATATATTATGACTTTATGAGATACTATATGACTTTTTTCATTAAATTGACGCACTATACTCATTTTTTTTCATGACATTGCATTTTTCATTAAATACTATACTATGACATTTTTCTGACATACTATACTATGATTTTCAGAATTTTTATTTATGACATTTTAAGACTTTTTATGAATTTTTTTATGACAAATTATACTCTGACTTTTTATTGACACTGCATTTTTCATGAAATATTATATTATTACTTTTACAATATTTTTCACGACATACTGCAACATTTTTTTATACACTACACTAAGACTTTAATGGAGTACTTTTATATATTAGTATTGCTACCTTTGCTTTAGTTAAGGATCTGAGCACTTCTTCCACGATTGCCACAAACCAAAGCAGCAGTGTTGTAAAGCGTGGATTAAAAATTGTCTGCATGTCCGGTTCACTAGCTCATCCCAGCTGTGAGGGTTAACTAACATTTCATGGGGGAAAATAAACTCACCAGCTTCAGTAGCACACGTGACCAGCCATCGCACCATCTCTCTCCTCCGCCAGTTCAAGGTCGACAGCGTCATCCTCATCACCTGTTAGAAACACCAGGTTAGCTCTGAATCTGCAGGATGTTAACGGTGTTTCATTGTGTATCTGTTTGTTCGTTGTTTACCTGAAGACCCAGCTCCAGGGACACTTTGAGCAGCGTGATGTCCGGCAGGCTGTCCATCAGAGTGGCGATTTTGAAGGCATCCTGGGCCAGTTTGAAGATGTGGGACGAGGAGTGGATGTTCTTCTGGATGGACTCTAACACTGTTTCTAGCTTACGAGCATCACCTGGTAACACAACCAACACAAGCACAGTCATTCTCACTTTCCAGGATTGTAATTCATATTTTACTCCAATATAAACCACTTTATCTGATGTGTTTTTATACAATCTGATGTTATACTTCTAACATTTAGTAGTAATTTAGTAGTAATTAAAGAACTGGAGTGACAGTGTGAAGACATTAAGGCGTAAGTATGCTTCACACTTATATATTTTGGTGCATACATCTACAACCTGTTCTCATTAAGTATACATTTACCACATTATTGCACAACCTTTTTAATATTATATTTTACCATTACTGCACAACCTGTCTACCACAGTATGCAGTAAACGGGTTGTTTAGGACATTCATATCTTTATGTCCTAGATTCTCATTTTATTTACGTGATTTTCTTTTCTTTTTTATACACATGACAATAAAGAACTTGAACAGAACTTGTTGTAGTTTAGTTTCACTGCTCCGCTCATGTTTGTTCTTTTAGATATCAGACTTATTCCTCTGTTTACTGACTTCTGTATCAGCGCTGTGATAAGTT
>CAKAOI010051803.1:0-12835 GCA_916701655.1 Sebastiscus albofasciatus
AGCCAAAGTGTGTGTGTGTGTGTGTATGTGTGTGTGTGTGAGAGAGAGAGAGAGAGAGAGAGAGAGAGAGAGAGAGAAAGTGTCTATGTGAAGCATAAACTAAACCATCAGATGTGGCGAAGCCAGATACCCAAATACAAATAACTACAACTAATATCACAACAGTCAAACTCAATGAATAACATTAAACATATTAATACAGGTACAGATAAGAAATCAATGTTGAACAGTCTTGCTCAGCCATGTGCGTTTGCTAATACTAAGGTAAGCCCAGTACGTTACCGATCCATGGAAGAACAGGGTTTGTAATTCCATGTGTTGAAGTTGTGGTTCCAAATCAAAGATGTCGTCTTTGAAGTTAGTTGGTCAAAGGCAGGCTTTCGCGTCATCTGCCTTTGGTTCATTGTGTTGAATTGGCTGTTTCCTAACAGGCCATTGAATCAGAGAGCAGAGCTGCTTCCGGTCTGGAGAGCAGCTTTGAGCTGGAAGAGTGGAAAGAGAAGGAACAAAGACATCCCTCTGGTTTTGTTCTGGGTGATTTTCACACCTAAGTGTGAATGCTAGAGTAGCCAATGGCTACTGAGTCCTCAGCCAATGGCTAGCTGAGCTGAGCTGAGTTCATGGTTCAAGGATCATGTTACTGAGTTCATGTGGTCACCTGCCATTTGCTGGGTCCCTACATCGTGCACCGATGCAATGCTGGGCAACGGAGGAACTTTTCTATTGGACTAAGGCCAAGTTAAAAGATCTAACATAGCGAGATATTAGCAACGAACAAAACAACAACATGCCACCAAAGACAACCAGACAAAGCAGTGCAATCTCGGACGAGGAGATCGAAGAGATAAAGAAAGCACTGAACTTTATGTCTGGAGAAATTGCAACTGTTTCTAAACAGCAAAAACTAATAATGGACTTGATAGGAGGATAACCCTCTTAGAGTGCCGGGTGGTGGACCTGGAGCAGTACTCCTGCATAAACGATGTGATCGTTAGCGGGTTGGAGACCAGGTATGGTCATACACCCGGGCGGCGACACCAGTAGACGGCGGGGGGCTCACCGAGCCCAACAAGGAGTCCCTCAAACAACAGGTGACGGCCTTCTTCAACAATAAAGGCATCTCCATCAACAACACTGACATCGAGTCATGCCACTCTCTCCCCCAGAGGAACAAGAGCGACAAACCAGCCATAATAATCCGGTTTACCAACAGAAAGCACAAAAATACGCTGCTTAGACAAGGAAGGAAGCTGAAGGGGTCCGACGTTTATGTGAATGAACATCTTACAAAGAAAAATGCAGACATTGCCAGAAAGGCACGCTTTCTAAGAAAGCAGAGGAAAATTCAATCAACGTGGACTGCAAACTGTAAGGTGATCATCAAACTGAACGGGTCACCAGAGGAGGCCAGAGTGCTGGTTATCAGAGAAATTGAAGAACTGGACAAATACCAGTGACACCAGAACAACACAACAAGGTAATCATACCTGTCTGTGGAAAATGGGTTCTTGTGGAATTACATAACATTCACTGAACATTATCTGAACACAATATGTATGAACTGGAATTAGAAGATATTGATCCTGACAATAGTTTTTTTAACCATCTAAACAACACATGTTGCTACTACACCGATGAACAGTATAACAGCAATGTGAAGTCAGCTCAATGTCAATTATTCACTTCAACAGTAGAAGCTTATATGCTAATTACCAAAACATCAAAGAATACTTAGGTCAATTCACAAAACTATTTAATGTCATTGCAATATCTGAAACCTGGCTCAATTCTGAGAAGGAAGCAGATTTCGAGTTGAATGGATATAAATTCAATAACATGAACAGGAAGAACAAAAAAGGAGGGGGTGTGGCCCTGTATGTGAAAAATAGTCTGAAATATAAGATTTTAGAAAACGTGTCAACCACTTTTGATGATGTGATGGAATGCATCACTGTAGAGATCTGCATGGAAAAACAAAGACATGTAATTGTCAGTTGTGTATACAGAGCACCAGGAGCCTGCATGGAAACCTTTAAAAACAGTATGGACAGAATATTTGCCAAAACTAATCAGAAGGTTACATTCATTTGTGGGGACTTCAATATAGACCTGCTAAATCCTAACAAACACAAAATGACAGACAAATTTATTAACACAATGTATAGTATGAGTTTATATCCATTGACCACCATAACAAGCAGAATAACAGCGCACTGTGCCACTCTAATCGACAATATATTTACTAATGAAATGGAAAGTAGCTTAGTGAGCGGGCTCCAAAGGAAGGGGAGGTTGTTGAAAGCTACATTGCAAGAAATTCAAACTCAATTTATCCCAAAGCTATAGACAGAAAAGAAATCATAGACATAGTTAAAAAGTGCAAGAATAAAACACATACTGACTGGAATGGAATCGATATGACACTAGTCAAGAAAGTCATTGACAGTATTGCAAACCCACTAACCTACATCTGTAACATATCATTCACAACTGGCACATTGCAAATCAACATGCTCAGGCTTGTGGGGTTCCACAGGGGTCAGTATTGGGACCAAAACTGTTTATTATGTATATAAATGACATAGGTAGGGTATCAAGGACACTGATTTTAGTTTTATTTGCGGATGACACGAATATTTTTTGTTCTGGGGAAAATCTGCAGCAGCTTTTGGAGGTGGCCACAACAGAAATCAGAAAATTGCAACGGTTGTTTGACAGAAATAAATTGTCATTCAATTTGGACAAAACTAAATTGATGTTATTTGGAAAACAAAAAATAGACATACAAGAACAAATGATAATAGATGATGTGAATATTGAAAGAGTATATGGAAATACATTTCTGGGTCTAATACTGGACCACAAAATCTGCTGGAAACCTCAGATAAATTATGTAAGAACAAAGCTGGCAAAGAGCGTAGCAGTTTTAGAGAAAACAAGACACATACTGGACCATAAATCACTGCACATTCTGTATTCTTGTATCACCATATCTGAATTACTGTGTGGAAGTTTGGGGTAACACTTATAAAAGCAACTTACAACCATTATGCATACTACAAAAGAAAGCAATCAGGATAGTAAATAATGTGGGATATAGGGAACACACCAACACACTGTTTTTAAAGTCACATGCATTGAAATTCATGGATTTGGTCAAATTTCAAACCGCAATAATTATGTTCAAAGCGAGACATAATTCACTTCCGGGCAATATTCAAAAAATGTTTTGTGACAGGGAAGGGGGTTATAATTTAAGAGGAAAATTGAATTTTAAAAAGCATTGTGTTCGTACAACAAAGAAGAGTATGTATATTTCAGTCTGTGGGGTGGATTTGTGGAATGGGTTAGGTGATGGGTTGAAGGGGAGAACAAATATAAATCACTTTAAAAAGCTATACAAAAAAATATATTTTTGGGAGGTATATGGTTGAGGAAGAGTTGTGATAAGAGTTGCGTTAAGGGTTGGTTTATATCTACTTTTTAACTCTGGATGGATTTGTGGGTTGTAAATAAACTTGGGATGCTGTTCATATATTTAATTTGGGATGTAAATAAATCTGGGATAGTTTATATATTATATTATATTATCATTCTATCATTCTATGATATATGAGTTATTAGAGAAGTGAGAAAGGGGTGGAGAAATATAAGTTTTACTTCTACCTACTCCTTTTCGGACACTATTACTCTTGTTTTGTTTATTATTATTTTGTATCTGTTTTTATTTATTTTGTGTTCGAAATAAAGTCTTTCATTCATTCATTCATTCATTCAATACAAACAACAAAATATAATACAACTGTCACATTTCAGTTCTACATTTTTAGCCATGCTGATGGCGGTCGGATGGTCCGTCACAACTACTGGATGGCATTTGGTACCAACATTCACGTTCCCCAGAGGATAAAGCCCACAGACTTTGATTAATTTTTCTCTGGTGACCCCAATAGGTTAACGTTTTCACTTATCCTGTGAAACATCTCAACATCTGGGCATCATCAGGTCAACATTTTAATAGAGCTGGTACGATTCACCTATCTCCTGATCCGATACTATCACCATACTTAGGTGCCGATGTATGTATTGTGATTTTTAAGTATTGTGAGTCAATATTGCGATTTTTTGTGATTGTTGTTAACTTTTTTAACACTAGACCATGGGAAAAAGTTGAATCATACACTTCTAGGGACTTTTACTTTCACATCACTTCCTGTACGGTCACTCTGTTCTAATGATACCTTCACTGACACACACCACGAAATTACATTCATTACAAGACCAACAAAAACCTCCCCACAAATATACATTTTTAAAGCTGAGACATTCAACAGAAGTGTCCGAAACAAGCTAAAGGTCTGGTGTAATCAGCTCACCAGTATACTGTAGCTACATATACAATAGGTTTATTAGATGGCTGTGTTAAATATTTGATTTTGATTGGTCAATCAAGGCAGTCTGTAATTTTTCTATAACAGACCGTTGCTATGTATAACAGACTGTTGCTATGTATAACAGACCATTGCTATCTGTAACTGACCGTTGCTATGTATAACAGACAGTTGCTTTGTATAACAGACTGTTGCTATGTATAACAGACCGTTGCTATGTATAACAGACCGTTGCTATGTATAGCAGACCGTTGCTATATATAACAGACCGTTGTTATGTATAGCAGAAGGTTTGCTACGTATAACAGACTGTTGCTATGTATAACAGACCGTTGCTATGTATAGCAGACCATTGCTATCTATAACTGGCCGTTGCTATGTATAACAGAACGTTGCTATGTATAGCAGACCGTTGCTATATATAACAAACCGTTGCTACGTATAGCAGAAGCTTGCCACGTATTACAGACCGTTGCTATATATAACAGTATGACAGTTTACTGTACATATATAACAATATGACAGTATACTGTACATATATAACAGTATAACAGTATACTGTAAATATATAACAGTATACTGTACATATGTAACAGTAACAGTTACTGTACATATATAACAGTATAATGTACATATGTAACAGTGTAACAGTATACTGTACATATATAACAGCAAGAGTATAATGTGCATATATAACAGTATAACAGTATACTGTACATATATAACAGTATAAAAGTATACTGTATATTTACAACAGTATAACAGCATAGTGTAAATATATAACACTATACTGTAGGTATACAACAGTATACTGTACATATATAACAGTATAACAGTATACTGTACATATATAACAGTATAACAGTATACTGTACATATATAACAGTATAACAGTATACTGTACATATATAACAGATAACAGTATACTGTGCATATATAACAGTTTAACAGTATACTGTACATATATAACAGTATAATGTACATATATAACAGTATAACAGTATACTGTGCATATGCAAGAGTATAACAGTATACTGTACATATATAACAGTTTAACAGTATACTGTACATATATAACAGTATAATGTACATATATAACAGTATAACAGTATACTGTGCATATATAATAGTATAACAGAGAAGTGTTTGGTGTCTGTTTTCAGTGTCGAACAGAGAAGTTGACCACGGGGACAGAAACAGAGCGTCTCTATAGACGAGTCTGTGATTTGGTCACACATTTAGTGTTGTGGTTGTAGAGAATAAATGGAATACAACAGAATAGCCGCCAGGACAACGTCCGTATTTCTGTGAGTGTACATGCATGATGAGTGAGCATACATTTGTGTGTGTGTGTGTGTGTGTGTGTGTGTGTGTGTGGTTAGCATGTTATGTGATGAGGCAGTTTTCCAGCAGAGCGCTTGATTCAGTTAAGATGGCTGAGGGATGGTTCACTGTGATGACACACCAGCTACATCCCATCTGGTTCACTGTTTCCATCTGTGTGTGTGTGTGTGTGTGCGTGTGTGTACGTGTGTGAAGACACCTACAGCAGCTGAGAGAGGACTTAAGTGTTGTTGTGGTGAGCAGCAGTTTGATTGGACTCATGTGTGTTCAGAGTTATTATATTTGGGTGAGAACTTCATGAAACAGATCTTTATGATGAACACATCACTACACTTTTGTTCTTTACTTCACTGTACATATTTCTTCCACTACATTTCCCACATTGTACTCTGTAGAACAGGGACGGCACTTTGAAAACAAAACTTGAACTAAAAAAGTAAACATTGGCATAGAAACACACACAAAAAACTTGATTAGGGCTGTCAATCGATTCAAATATTTGATCACGATTAATGGCATGATTGTCCATGATTGATCACAATTAATCACACCTTTTTTAATCTGTTCAAAATAAACCTTAAAGGGAGATTAGACAAGTATTTAAGATAAGATAAGATATTCCTTTATTAGTCCCACAGTGGGGAAATTTTAAATTTAATCCTCTTATCAACATGGGAGTGGACTAATATGCTGCTTTATGCAAATGTATGTATATATTTATTATTGTAAATCAATGAACAACACAAAACAATGACAGATATTGATCCAGAAACCCTCACAGGCACTGCATTTAACATAAAACAATATGCTCCTTCAGAACATGTCAAACTGCAGCCCAACAGACAACAACAGCTGTCAGTGTGTCAGTGTGCTGACTTGACTATGACTTGCCCCAAACTGCATGTGATGATCATAAAGTGGGCATGTCTGTAAAGGGGAGACTCGTGGGTACCCAGAGAACCCATTTACATTCACTGATCTGGAGGTCAGAGGTCAAGGGACCCCTTTGAACATGGACATGACAGTTTTTCCTCGCCAAAATTTGGTGTAAGTTTGGAGCGTTATTTAACCTCCTTCATGACCAGCTAGTCTGACATGGTTGGTACTGATGGATTCATCAGGTTTTATAGTTTACTATGATACCAGTAGTAGTAGTAGTAGTAGTAGTAGTAGTAGTAGCAGTAGTAGTAGTAGTAGTAGTAGTAGTAGTAGTAGTAGTAGTAGTAGTCTGACGGTACGATGGATTCATCAGGTTTTATAGTTTACTATGATACCAGTAGTAGTAGTAGTAGTAGTAGTAGCAGTAGTAGTAGTAGTAGTAGTAGTAGTCTGACATGGTTGGTACCGATGGATTCATCAGGTTTTATAGTTTACTATGATACCAGTAGTAGTAGTAGTAGTAGTAGTAGCAGTAGTAGTAGTAGTAGTAGTAGTAGTCTGACATGGTTGGTACCGATGGATTCATCAGGTTTTATAGTTTACTAACTCTAACTCTTAACTCTAGCTTTAAAACTGAGCCGCTACAACATCCAAAAGATTGTTTGCGTTAATGAGTTAAAGGAATTAGTGGCGTTATTATGACGTTAACTTTGAGCACACTAATTTTGATATTTTTTGCAATCTGATGTGTTTTTTAATGACAATCTTCAGAATTGTTCTGCATGTCAGTTCATTTCAGTGTCTTTTTTTATTTCGCTGACCGTCTTTTGTCATTGACGTGGTTTTCAGTTTTACCTTTCTGACGCTGTTTTGCCATGGAGGGGAGGGGTCAAAGAGAAAGTGATTTACATATAATCTGCATACTAAAACTGAAGTTATACTTTCCATGTCCGCAAGTATGTGAGAGTCCGTTTGACGTAATGTTCATCATCAGAGGATGTATGCGTTAGCTGGGTGTGGAGTTTGTTTGTTGTGCGGTGGCGTAGCAATCTGCTGCACATGTGTGGAACTTTTCCTCCAAACGGACAGTATAATGGTCCGTGTCCAGAGCCTGCGTCCTTTCTACGCATCCCATCCATTGTATATGCAATGCATTCTGGTAGCGTGGCGGCGCATGAGAGAGTCGGATTGTCATGTTTGCCGCTCTTCATTTATATAAAGTTGAGGTCTTGGCTACTTTATGTAAATCAGGGCCATCTGAAGCGACTCGCCGCCTCTGGAAAGTCCCTAGAAACTTGAAACTAAGCGTTGTCAATCTAAGATAAAGACAGATTCAGTAATTCATCTTATTTCTCACATAAAATGTTTTCAGAAACACATTTTGACATTTTTTAATGCGATTGTTTCCTTTTTTAGTTTCTGTTTTGTTTTGAATGCCGACATTTACTGTCCCAGCTCCGTAATAATCTGATAACTGATATGAAAACAGACACCAACACCAATGATTTAACAATAATAACTTAATAACGACAAGAGAAGCAAACGGCAAGAGGCAGAAATATGTTTGGACTGAATTGATAGTGGAGGCAAACCTCAAGTCAATGAAGAGGCAGCACGAGAGGCTTTACAACCTCGCAGCAGAAGCATACTTCTCCTCTCAGCTGAGACCGGTGAAGAGCCAACCAGCTCCGGTTGAGATGTGAGGAGGACTAAAAGATCTGAGATATAAGGAGCTTCTAGTCCCTGAAGAGCCTTAAAAACAAACCGTAAGACCCTGAAATCACTTCTCTGCACAGGAGGCCAGAGAGTCCAGCTCAGAGTGACGTGCTCTCTATTGTCTGGTGCCAGTCGGAGGCCTCGACGGTAAAGACTAGCTAAAACCTCCCGCGGCTACAGGCGCCGATGTGGCAGGGAATTAGCGGGATGATCAGACTGAACTGCTGTTATGTTCCAACTCAGTTTTTCAGTCAGAGAGTTGTCTTGTTCTGTTGCTGTTCTGCAGGGGAAGGATTTGATTGTGAACTAACCAAACATTAGTGACTGACACATCCAGCTGCTTTGACGGTGACGTAGAGCTTTCCCCGACCAGTTAGAGGACTCTCTGCCCAGCAGCACTTCATTTCTGTTTATACCTGTAATCTTGGAGGAATCCTAAAAACCATAATATAATAATATCCTGCAATGACAGCATGAAGTAAAATGTTCCCTTTTCTTGTGCCTCTGGTTGATCTGTAATGCTGTGAATAGAGATTCACTCACATCCCAGCTTGTATCCTATGCATAAATACCTCCACATATGAACAGATATGGCCATATCTAATTAGTTACAGTAGGTCTTTAACCCTCAGAGACCCAAAATAGACCCGTTTTTGTCTTTTTAAGTGGGGGCCAGGGGGAGGGTCTTCAGGGGGAGATAGCAGGTCAACAGTAGACGTCACATAGAAGTGGTGTACATCATCTAAAAGCTGGAACCTGACTAATTAAATAAATAGTGAAAGCGTATAAGGGTTTAGAACATTATGATAGAAGTATATGATGGTCATCCTCATGCTCTATTATGTCTCATAAGTTGTTGCAGTAATTTTTGGGTTGATACCATTTGTTCCACAGATTTGGTGCTAAATTTAACCATTTTTTTACCACTGGAGAATTAATCAAAATGATCAATAACCCCCCCAGAATACCACATTAAGGCACCAAGACCTTGAGGAACACCAGAGAAAAAGACATGCTGTGATTTGGGATCAAAAACTTTTGACATTTGGAGATTTCTGCATTTTTCTGTGATTGGATGGCGAGCACATCTGTTGTGTAAACTGCTCAGAAACCCCCTTATTGTCAATGTAGCTAGGAAAGCCATCCATCCTCTGAATGCTCTAGGTCTCTAGTCTGATCCATCCATCCTCTGAATGCTCTAGGTCTCTAGTCTGATCCATCCATCCTCTGAATGCTCTAGGTCTCTAGTTTGATCCATCCATCCTCTGAATGCTCTAGGTCTCTAGTTTGTGGCTGTAAAGTTTCATGAGGCTGTGATTATCCTAGAGGTCACCACAGGTCATTTTATACAGTAAGGTCAATGAAATGGCTCCTATGGGGACTAACATCATCTCGTGGGTACCAATAAAAAACATTTTCATTCACATATCTGGAGGTCAGAGGTCAAGGGACCCCTTTGAAAATGGCCATGACAGTTTTTCCTCGCTAAACTTTGGTGTAAGTTTGGAGCGTTATTAACCTCCCTCGCAACAAGCTAGTATGACAGGGTTGTTAGTTTCATGATATCTGAACCTTCAGTAGCTCTAAAACTGAACCTGTTGCAGCCTCTGAAAGACAGTAACGTTGGTTAGGATCACCCGTGATCCTGTGGGTCTCAGGGGGTTAAGTATGACCTGAATATAAATGAATTATGCTGAGAGGACCATGCGTACAGTTTAGAGATGTGACGGTAAGGACATTTTCTCACCGGTTAATAAACTTGTGACATCACCGGTGTTACCGGTTACACCGGACATTTTAAAGAAAAGATGATGCTCAATGTGTGCAGAGCGTTGACCCTGATCCTTACCGTCGGGTGGCGGTGTGTCTGACCTCTCCAGTCCAGCTTTCTCTGTGAGGACACAGGTTTCCGTTGCCGCAGCTCTGCCGTGCACACGGGCTGTGACCGCTCCGTCCTCCTCACGGTGTTTACCTCATTAACGTTATGGTTCCCTTATAGCGTTACAAATATCACCAAATAGACGCGTTTGCTTTCACTTCAACACCAAATCCTCCTCCACCGTCTGTCTGTCAACTCTCTCTCTCTCTGTATGTGAAATGTGACTCCTGCTGCTCTGAGCTGAGACTTCGTACGGAGCAGACACTTTCACTGTCAGTCTGTAGCGTCCGTCGTCTGACTATCTGTTGATAACACAGAGCTGATACGCCAAAAGGAACTAAATGGGTTTTATTACCGTAAAAAAACAAACCAACAGTGGGTGGGGGGGGGGTTGTAATGTAATCGGTGTGTCTGACCACCGTGTAACACCGGTACCACCGGCTACCGGGGCAAGGATAGTGTGGTTTTGCTCATGTTTACCATCTCTTTCAGTTCATGCATGTAGATGCTAATGTCCAGACACAGAGAGAACATAGAGTCACTTCAGGACAGCCTGTCTTCATTCACAATCATCAGCACAGCGTCCAAAATCAAAACCATTGTTACAGCATCACTAATGAAGGACAGATTACAGGAATGAAGGGATGGCAGAGGAGGAGGAGAGGAGGGAAAGAGTGCAAGGAGAAAAGGAGAGGAAGAGCTGATTTGTTTAAGGAAGAGGATGAGGAGAGGAGACGGGAGGGGATTAAAACGATGGGCTCTCATTACTAATGAAGGGCAGATGACAGCGGGGCATCGTGGCAGGGCACCGCGGCCGTCCTAGAACTGAGGAGGTCTGATGTAAACAGCTCATCACTATGGCCTCTGACGCCACACGTAAACAACTAAATATCATTCAGAGCAACGTGTGAGAAGCGATCTGTGGCCGACCTCCCGCGTGGAATTAACTCTTCACTGCTACACCGGCGGCTACGATGTCATGCAAGCAGCTGGCTGCGAATCAAAACGTTGTCAGTTTGAAATGTCGGTGGAAACTGGGAACTCCACAGTGATGTGCCTCTGAGCAGGGCATTACCACCACACTACTCTAAAGGGCAACCAGTAGTTCAGCATGATGGATGTGAGCTAATACACACAACAGAGTGAAAGCACCATCTGTATTTTCTTTATCTGGGTAATAATGTGTGTACAGCGTTCGTCCACCTGGTTCACATAGAAGCAGAGAGGAAGGAAGCCAAATGAGGGAAGGAAACCATAACTCTTTCTGAATCTTTGTTGTTTATCCCAACGTTATTTTCGGAGTTCACCCCAGTAGGAAAGTTGTCATGGCGTGGTACGTGGAGGAAAAAACAGCGCAGAACAGGCTCGGTTTACGTGATAAAGACTGTGATGTTGTTCTGGAGGAAGTCAGGGTGGACGGTCGGGTCAAACAGCATGTTGACTTCTTTTCACCATTATCCAAATCTAACAGTTCTTTATAGACACAACTAAAGATGTGTACAGTGATCAACCGCTTATATGGCTCAAACAGCTCAAAACATAATCATTGCCATACAACCAATATTCCAAGTGCCACTACTCACCGTCGCAGTACCGCCACATCTTCATTTGACTCCTTGGCGTACCGGAGCTTCTCACAAGCTGCCGGTACTCTCCTCTGCCCTCTCATAACAGCACGGCGGCAGGTTATTTGCGCCACGCCTCATAACATCTCTTCCTAACTGGACGCGATGCGAACGAGCGAACATCAGATTGTTTCAGTTTTTCCCAATAAAAATGTCCAAACCTGCTCCGTGCTTCAGCCAACAGGCTGAGCGAAGAGTCGCTTGTTTGAAATAACGCTCGTCCTGTCTCTACTAATTAGGGGTGGGAAAGAAAAATCCATTCACCTGTGAATCGCCATTCTTTTTTTTAAACAATTTTGAAGGAAGGAAGTTACCGCTTTTAGTGTGGTAGTCTGAGTAACGTGACGTCATATCCGTTCCGTATCCGTCAACCAAAACAAACCTCAGAAAGTCTAAACCGTTGGAGGGTCAGCGTGGATACGACTAGCACCCTCGAGCCGGCTGTCGCTCTCGTCTCCGTGGTCAAATGGGCCGACGCTACGACTGTAGAGCACCCAGATACTGACATTTCTGTTCTCTGCATTCAAACGGCCCCGATGGAGCTGACCATGGATGGATAAAGAGAACGGAGCTGACGGGAGAGCTAGAGACCTCCTTGGAGAAGTTAGAGGAAGTAGACACGTGGGACTACGTCCGCTTTTCAAAATAAGATGTTAACAAAGGGAACTGTATATACAAAATACATCTATGGAAATCAGATTGATGGATTATATTCACCAGAAGTATAAAACACTACATGTCCCTTATAAATTAAAAAGAAAATCCCACTAATCTGTGAGGGAAATGTCTTTATTCTTTGATTTTTGGGTTGCTGGATAATAAATGATATTACTGATATATTTGACTTCAGGACATCTCTGCCTACATACATGCTGAAAATCAAACATTTTACTGGATTAATATAGAGATTTTACAAAGTAAAAGTCCCTGGAAGTGGATGATTTAACTTGTTCCCTTCATGCACGCACCTCCATATATATATATATATATATATATATATA
>CAKAOI010051804.1:0-13647 GCA_916701655.1 Sebastiscus albofasciatus
CCTATGATCGTTAATAATTCCTGCTTTGACTAAATACAGAATAACCCGTCAGCCTGATGTTTTCCTCAGACGTCTCAGTACTGCAGGTCTTTATTCGTCAGAGCTCGACCTCCGTCCAACCAGCAGCTCCTCCCTCAGTTTTCCCCCCCGAGACGCTCCTCTGCAGGCATGATGGGAAGTAAAGTAACAGCCCGTCCTGGAGGATCGCTCCCCCTGAGCCTCGTCAGTCCTTTTGTCAGGCCACAGCGGCCGTGCTGTGATCCACAAATAGACTAAGTGCCTCAGCGCTGCACATGAAGGGAAGGGACAGATGGACCTGTGGTTCCCCCTCGCCACAACGCCCGTCCGCGTCCTCCGAAGACACGACCTGAGCTCTGAGGATGTGGAGGTGGTGAGAGCGATAGCAACGAGAGAGGCAACAACAAGAAGGACAACTTGTCTTGTGGCTGAACTGTATCTGAGAGGACTTTAACGCCATGTCCATGTTTTATTAAAGATTATTTCTGCCGTTATTTGACAGCCTGTAGAGTCAGGAAGCAGAGAGAGGTCTGACACCAAGAGTTGATTAGTCGATACACAGAAAATTAATCAGCAACCATTTTGATCAATTAATCACTTATCAAGCAACAAGACTAAAGGCCCAGACACACCAACCCGACGAAGGCCGACCGCTGCGTCGCCTCATGTCGCCTTTGTTTTGGCCGAGATGTTGCACTTGAACGCACCGCAAAGACTACAGCCGACGGCCAGTACGCACGTTCTGCGGCTGCGTGAGAGGAAATAACTCTCCACACCAGCAGGTGGCGGTAGTCTGTGTTCATGATTACCTCCGCCAAGGTCGAAGGCCTGGGAAGGAGGTTGTGTGTTTTTTTTAGAGACAAAACACTGATAAAAAGTAATCTCAAGTTTCAGCCCTACAGCATACAAACAACAAAACGGACCCGGAAACGCTTCGTGAAACCCCAATGAGACAAAGTCCAGCTGAGGCTGATGGGAAGGTCATCAGTGTTTGCAGGTATTTGGTCATAAATGGATCACCAACGTTATTACAATTCATCCTGAGGGGAGCATGAATGTGTGAACTGAATTTCACGGCAATCCATCTGATGGTTGTGGAGATATTTTACTAAAAACCTCAAATATCAACCTCATGGTGGCGCTAGAGGAAAAGTCAGGGGATCACCAAAGTCAGCAGGATTCATCCTCTGGGGATCATGAATGTCTGAACCAAACTTCATGTTGATTCGTTCAATAGTTCAACCTCATGTTTTAGCTAAAGATCTTCATGGGAACCAGCTATTTTTGTACAAAATTTCGTGGGAATTCATCCAATAGTTGTTTAAATATCGAGACCAAAGTGGTGACCAACTGACAGACAGACAAAAATGTTATTGTAAAGCATTTTTTGCTGTTTTACATCATTTTAAATCTAATATATTTGAGTTTTGGACCGTTGCAGACATCACATGGTGTCACAATGGACATTTTTTTATATTTTCTGACCTTTTAGAGACTTCATTAATTAATAAAACTAACAACAGATTGTGCAATGGTAAAAAATAATCTCAGTTTCAGCCCTAAAGCATGCAGCAAACAACACAACAGACCCAACAATGAAACGCCAGCAAGGCTTTTACTAACATTTGCCTCGTTATGTGAACATACCAGACATGTAACACGTCTCTTTCTTGGCATCTTCTGTTCCGTTCTGAACATTATATTTCATGCAGATGGTGCACATTAATGTGCCAAACTCTCTTATACACAACGCAGAGAAAATTTCACACAGAAAATATTTTTTTTAAAAGAGAGTTTGGCAGCTGAAGCTCTGAGTAGAAACTGTAAATGATGGAACGGGTCAGCGTGTGTGATGAACAAGACTCACGACGTGTGAAAGTACCAACGGCCACCAGCCAAATGCTCGTTTGGCGACTCGACCGGTCGCCATGCCAGTTAATCAACCCTCGTTTGGAGGTTTTTTATTTTGCTCTAAAAATAAAGCTGGCTGGTGAATTGTCAACAGAGGAGGTGGCTTTCTGCACAAATACAGACGGGAAACATTAAAAAGTCACATAAACTGCTCTGAATACTATAATATCCCAACTGTCTGGTGGTTTACTGAGACTCTCTCCATGGGACTTTGCAGTAATGTTTAGTTTTCTAGTTATATTTGTTTATGTTTGCTGAGACTACTGCATTCTCTATGTTTATAAATTTCAGAATAATTTTGATATTCCATCCAACACGATATTTTGCAGCTCATCAACTCAGTTAGTAACAACATTTAATCTATTAGATTCGTGTACAAAGACACAAAACGTATTTTTCGTGCTTTTTCCTACGAATGTCCAGCAACATGTGACGCATGAGCCAATTTCCGCTCCAGTCTTTTCAAAATAAAACGACTTAGTTAAGCTTAGGAATAGATTGACTTGGTTAGGTTTAGGCAACATAACTACTTAGTTAGGTTTAGGAAAAGATCGCAGTTTGAGTTAAAATAACTCTTGAAGTGGCGTAACTTAAAGCTGAAGAAGGCGAGATTGGAGAAAATATGATTTAAAAAAAAGTTATTTTTATGAAGCGGTCGCTATATCGTGACAGTAGAACATGAAACAGGTAACCTGAAAAAAACATCATGTTCCTCTGTGTCCTCCGGTGCTCCTAACAGCATCTGCAGGATTTCACAGACCGGAGGAAAATAAGCAGTAGGAGCTGATCTGAGGTCTGCTGTCCAGCTGCCGTCTATGAGAGCCGGCTGTCAATCACTCTGAACTCCAACCAAACGGTCAAACTAGGCAGCGCTGATCAAATATGGATCAATATTCTGTTACGTTAATGTCTATTTCTCTCCTCACATGTTCTCAGAATCATCTTGTAGTGCACGGTTTAGTTTTGGTCACATGACCAGAGCTCAGCCAATAGGAACGCTCTCTCTCTCTGAAATGACCTGTGATTGGTCAAAGTCTCCCGTCACGGGCTAGATGTTCTAAAGTCTGAAAACAGAGCCATGAGGAGGAGCAGAAGTCTAGTTTTCTCTCAGAACACTTGAATTACAATATGCTGAAAGGTTATTATGGAATTTTTGCCCAATGATGCCAAAAATATACTGACTACTGCAGCTTTAAATACGGAAGTTACGTTACAAATAAATCAACTTTGACTTCTGGTTTCACCCGGGACATGAACATCTGTCTCCTGGACAAAAGTCTGGTGTTTTTTGACCCACCCGTCGACACTCTTTACTCTTCCCAGTTCACGATTACTTGAATTACATACAAATTGATATGACCATCATGAAAACTATTTGAAATTTGTGTCTATGTACACGAATCAATCCTTTAAATTTCGTGACAAACTGCTGTGCGACGACTGCTGAGCGTGTTGTTGTAACATGAAGCTTACAAAAACAGAAAATTAATCTGTGACTATCTTGATAACTGATTCATCATTTTAGTCACTTTAGTTTGCAAAAACACCAAAACATTTACCAGTTCTAGCTTCTCCAATGTAAAGATTTTTGTCTTATGTGACAGTAAACTGACTTTATTCGGGTTTTGAACAGCTGGTCAGACAAAAGAAATAATCTGAAGACATCCTGTTGGGTTTTAAGAAATCTTGACGGGCACTTTTCACAATTTTCTGACCAAACAATTAATAAATAAATTGGTAAAATAATCAGCAGACTATTTGATAGTGAAAATAATCCAGTAATAATCCAATTAGTTGCAGCCCTTCATAATGTAAACAAGACTTTTTTCTCGTAATATTATGACTTTATTATCATAATATTATGACATTATTCTCATAATGTTATGACTTTATTCTCATAATTCTACAACTTTATTCTCATAATATTATGACTTCTTTTTCGTAATATTACGACTTTATTCTCTTAATATTATAACTTTATTCTCTAAATCGTAGTTTATCTTTTTTCCTCAATGTGGCCCTAATACTCGTCGTACCATAAACTACAACAATGATAAATAAAAATGAAAATGTAAACATTTATTATTCATTTCCATTATTTTTTTTTTATAATATTTATAATTATAAGAGGAGTTGAAGAGCTGCAGGTTGCTGACCTCTGACCTCTGACCCCTGGTCTAGAGGTTAATATCAGACCTCCAGCAGTAGTAGTTAGTGAACCTGAGTAACGTTAAATATATAAACCACCGCTGCTGTAACTTACCGTTAAAGAAGAGCTTCTTTCTCCTAAAACGTCTCTTATCGGTTGAAGAAGTGAAGCTGATTTTCTCCGGACAAACTAATAAATCCAACAAACTCTTAACATCAACATTACCGCCTCCAGCGGCTGAAGAGATCCGGTAAGGAGCCGGTAGGAGCCGGTAGACTGTAGACTGTAGCCGTTAGACGGTGTGTTCACTGTGAGCTGCCTGTAACGTTCACGGTCTCATTTAAACCACCGGGAAGCTAGACAGTGAACTACACACTAGCTTCCGGTGAAGCACTTCAGAATAAAACTACATCCGAAATTATTTTTTTTTAAATTTTCCAAATTTTTCTTTCTTTTTTTCTTTTTTTTTTTATATCCGGAACAGGGGTCACACCAAAACTTTGTGACCTGTCATTTATGATTATTATTTATTATTAATGTAATAAACTGGGGGAAAAAAAGTTCGGAAACTTGTGTTTGGTGGATTATTTCTCTGTTGTTACAATGCTAATTGGGATTGTATTTTACATCGTTGGAAAGCCTGCTTATGTTGCTAATGTTACTGATAGAGAGTTCAATCATCCAATCCACCAAACAACTCAAAACAAGAGTCAATATGAACAGGAGAATACACTGTTTACCATTGGCAGAGCATTTTGGCAAATTTTTCTTGGGCGCTCCCCACATAATCAGCTGTGCTGCTCATCCCACAAATGCATGATCCTTACAAGTTGGACATCATTGTGAAGGTACATAAACAGGCTTTCCAACGATGTAAAATACAATGACCATTAGCATTGTAACAACAGAGAAATAATCCACCAAACACAAGTTTCCGAACTCTAAACATTAAAACTACAAAGTGACACATTAAAACTACAAAGTGGAACATTAAAACTACAAAGTGGAATATTAAAACTACAAAGTGAAATATTAAAACTACAGTGACCTCTAAAGACTCGGTTTGTGCTGCTCGTGTCCTGATGTTGAATCTGCTCTCGGCTCAGAGGAGTATATGCTAATCTGAGCAGCTAAACGTGGGAAGCCATCACTCTGGCTGCATGAAAACAAGTGAAGAATCTGAAATGAGGGCCGAGATAAAGAGGATGACACATGGAGTCCTCCCTCCTCGCCACTCTGTGTTTCTGGCTTCGCTCTAATTGACTGCTGCAGAGGTGGTTGATGGGCCAGTGCAGCCGTGATGCCTCTGGGCAAGGTGACCTGCTCCTAAAGTGTGTGGAGCAATAGATGCTCCACACACTTTATTTTGGATCCCTTTTTGCAGCTTGATCCACAAAACATCCCGAAAAATGATGCAAAAGTCAAAATATATCTCTCTCTTAATGATGCAAAGAGATTGATTCATAATGCTCTTTTAATTTACAGACTTCAGTTTGCACAAAATGCAGTTTTAACAAAAAACAAGTAAAAGAGAACATTACACATAACCATTTTAGCATCTTTAAATCAGCTTCCTGCCTCTTTTAGAATTGATTTTTGTAATTTATAAGGTCCTTTTTAATCTTGCTTTAAGTCTGTATACTGGCTATTATTAGAATCTCAATGCAATTTTAATTGAAATTTTTTTTAAATATATGAATAAATAAATGATTCAATAAATGTATTCGTGTAAAGAAAAGAAAACAGAAATAAATAAGTTTGAGGAAATAAATAAGGGGTGAAATGCAAAGGAAATAAATAAATTAAAATAAAATATTAAAATAAAAAAATACAATTAAAAATAAATATTAAATAAATTAAAAAATAAATGCATAAATAAATGAATTAATACAAAATAGGTGCAAAATACATTTAACATTTTTTAAAAAAATACATACAGAAATAAATAAAAGGGAAAATTAAACAGAAAAACAGTAAATAAAGAAGATAAATAAAGAAGCAAATTATTACAGAAAAATAAATTTTGTTCAATTTATGTAACATTTGATCAATTAATTAATTACTATATTTATTTTTTAATCTTATTTTTGCTACATTTACTGACATATTTATTGAGTGATTTATTTATTTATTCATTTATTTATTTATTTTGGCAGGTTCCATCCTTATTGTTTCAATATAATTTTTGCACTTTGATCTGCAGATATCTGAAAGGTGCTGCATAAATAAAGTTTATAAAGATTATTTTTTCTTCCTTTACTTTGTGCAGTAAACATGACTGGCTCTTTCTGAACATCATCTTTTAACAACCCAGCCGGGTGTTTCTGTGTGAAGGAGTTTTTTAGGAAACAGCTGATTGTAACTGCAGAGAGGTTTGAACACCTCTGTGCCCTCCGCTGACAGAAGAACAACATCTGGAGGAACATGTGGACACCGGAGGAGCTCCGGCGATGAAGACGAGTGAAACATCACCACCTTCCTCATCGTGTGTGGTCCACATCTCTAGTTCTGAGGCACCTTCTCTCCTCGTCTACTAACACAGATTAACAGCTCGACCTGCAGCGGTTCAGAGGCCCAGACGGACTGGAGGCTGATTTTTAAATAATGCAGCAGACTTCCCGCTCTCACAGTGGGTGAGAGAGCCAGGCACGGTGGGGAAACCATAACACATCTCTGGGATTTATCTCCAGCTCATCATGCTTTCTCTGGAAGTACAAAAGCTGCAGCTGCTTCTTTTACAGAAACTTCAGATTTACAAAATACTTAGAGAATATCTATTAGGCTTATTCAGGTGCATACTTGTATTTTGGGTTTCTACTAGAACATGTTTACATGCTTTAATGTTGCTGCAGCAGCTCTTTTCACTCTCTGTCTGAAACGCTGTTTGAGCTCCTAAAGACCCAGAAACACCAAGTCGGCGTCAAAGAACAAGCGGCGATGAAGGCCGATTGTTGCGTTGCCTCACGTCGCCTTTGTCTTGGTTGACAAGTTGCACTCAAACACACCGCAAAGACTGCAGTCGACGCCCAGTTAGCACGTACGTTCTGTGCCTGTGTGAGAGGAAACAACTCTCCACATCAGCAGGCGGCGGTAGTCTGTATTCATCATTTAAAAAGGGAAAACAGGAAAGCCGAGGACGGCGGATATACAAGCTGTTGTTATATACGTACATGAAACAAAGCGGCATCTGTCTAGTGATGCACCGGGACTAGTGATGTCACTAGTCCCCAGAACTTAATTTGCACCCTGGCCCCTGCTGTCGAAGCGCAATGAAACGCAATGAGTTCCTCAAAAGGTTCCTAGTTCCGGGGGAAAGTTCCTGCGGGGGAAATGCAGCTTAACTCTCTTTGGCATGGACTTTGGGCTTTGTAACTTTCCTTTTACATGCACAAAAAACACTCCAAAGTAAAGGGGAAACAGCTCAAAAGCTCAATAGGTCCTCTTTAAACCCCAGATCTCTAGAGAGTGTATATGTGACGAAGTGTGTGTGTTTGTCCTCCTGCGTTAAGGTCATAAAAACAGTCTGGTTAATGCAGAGAGACACCTGGTGCAGACAAACAGAAATGTCAGACCACAGATGAGATAAAACATTTCAGCCTTTCCTCAGAAGTCAAACAAAAAACACACTGCGCATACAAATACTTCTTCTTCTTCTCCCTCCGACCCCAAAACATCAGCTGCCATCCGGCGTGACAGCTTGTCTGTCTCCAATCAGCCGTCCACCGCTGATGAAATTGAGATTCTCACTGTGTCTCGTTGGTCGGAGGAGACGTGGAGCGGAGAGTTGTGAGTTGAGTCGAGCTCCGTCGCCGTCCATTACCTCAGCGTGTTCCCCTGTCACATGTGACGGGCGCAGCGACGCCCGCCGCAGGCGTCTGATGTATGAACCCTGACAGGACGAGCTGCGAGCGTGAAGGACTCTGGAAAGAAGGAAGGTCGCCCGTTGAGGAGCAGGCGGGGGGTAGATTAGTGTCTCTGTGGTGAGTGAAACATTCAGTTTGATGATGTGGAATAAAAAGAGCTTTTCTTTAACGTACTAGAAACGAACGCCGCCGGCTCGGAGACGATGAGTCGACTAATCGATGAGTCGCAGTCGAATACGTAGACCGTGAGAAGTGGACGTAGTCACGTGACGCCATCTATTGGTTTGTGGACCGCCGTTCTGAAGCCTTGAGTTTGGCATTTTGTCCCTCGCCATCATGGTTTTTGTCCATCTGTATCTTAGGTATTTGTCCGTCTCCATCTTGGTTTTTTGCAACCAGAAGTGACAGGAGAGGACGGAGCTGAGTACAGCCAAACGCTGAATGAGACACCAGATTTAAAGTGCTGCTTTTGTGTGATTCTTTGTGGAGAAACTACATTTTACAGATCTGTCGATTAAATCCAGTAATCAATTAGTCAACATAATCGTACGAGTGTTAGTCGACTAAGAATTTCTTTTAGTCGAGGACGGGCCCTGAAGAGAAAGTTGATGTTAATGAGAGAGAGCGTGAGTTACTTCATATCAGTGAACTGAATCCATCTCTGGTGTTTCTCTCCCACTCAGCGCTCAGCGCCCACTCAGGTGATGCAACAGAAGAAAGACACAATATGATCAGAAACAAATGTTTAGGATATCACCAACACTCTTCTTCTTCTTATTGATTTTGAATAGTTAAGGTTAGGATCGGTCGTTAGGCAGCGAGTCCAGCGAGAGTTTTTTGCAGATTTCAAATCAGATTAATTTGTGGATTACCCTCTATACACGACCTTCTTCTTCTTCTTCTTCTTCTTCTTCTCTGTCGGTGTTGATGTTTCATCTGATGGAGGGAAGTGAAGCTTAACGAGATGGAAAAAGAAAAACACACTTTAAACACGTTAGCGACCACTTTAATGACAAAATGAGCTCGTTGCAACATTTCACTCCACATATAACTGTAAAGAAAGAAAACACAGAAACCTAAACCTTCACTCTACATGCAGAATGAATCCTCTTGTTGTGAAGCTGAGGAGGAGGAGGAGGAGGAGGAGGAGGAGGAGGAGGAAGACTCCAGGGTCTCAGCACATACAGAATAACAAACACGCTGCCTGCCGTTGGGACATTTTACAGTGATGTCGGTAGCTCCAGGTGAGGTCCTCCATGCTACATCGCCTCCTCCTGTCCATGCAGGAGGAACCAGCGGCAGCAGAGAGTCGAGCTGAAAGCCCAACGGACTCACAGAGCGACTCACGCTGCATTTCAACGACCGGTCCATCAAAACACAACCTGCATGCAGCAGCCGGAGCTGCAGGTATGAAAGGATGCTTCCACAATGTCCTTTTTTATAAATTTAGCCATCAGTTATGTTGATCATCATGTTAGCATGTTGCTCAAAGTAGCAGCTAAGTTCAGCCTCATTCAGAGTACTAATACCACACTGTGAAAATACTCCACTATAAATAAAAGTCCTGCATTCAAAACCTTACTTGAGTAAAAGTATTATTAGCAAAATGTACTTAAAGTAATTAAAGGGACAGTGTGTAGGATTTGGAGACATCTAGAGGTGTGGTTGCAGATTGCAACCAACTGAGTAGCCCTCCGCTCACTCCTCCCTTTACAAGACTGAGATGCCGAGTGCAAAACCGTGGTAACACCGTTCACCTTGCTCAGAGGTCATCCATACCAGAGAACTACGGTGGCCTTCAAGTAACGTAAATAACATGAAAGACGCTCGCTGGAGACCCTTGGCACAGGAAACCGACGCATGGAGGCATCCTTTAGCAACAGTATGTGATGAACCAGGCTTTCAAACAACTCCAATGTAAACCCACGAACGGCGTTATTAGACGGTCGGAGCAGTGATGAATAGCGTGAGAGTCAGTTCAGGGAGGAGGGGTGGTGGATGGCTCAAACACAAGACCTTCAACCAGGAGACTGGGTGTTTGTGTCCTGTGTGAAACTAAAAGTAATGTTTACTGATTTTGTCACGTCAGTCTTTTGTCACGTGACTCGTCGGTATCGTCAGTCCCGTCCCGTGAGTCGCTAGTTAGTGAAGTTAACTTCAACTACGACCGTTTCCTAACCTTGTGGTTGTGTTGCCTAAACCTAACTTCAACTTAAAGTTTATTTTGAAAGGACACTATGCATGTAACAAGTGTATATTGACACGTCCCTAGTCCGTCCAAAAGTAATGGTACATGTCCACAGGCTCCGTCCTTCAGACGCTTCCCATTCATTGTCTATGTAAACAGCCCTGCAATGCATTCTGGTAGCGTGGCGGCAGGATTTGAGAGATGGGGCGTCACGTTGGCTATTCTATCTGATGTTTCTGGATTAATATCACTGCTGCATTAATGTGTATGTTGCATTTTAACTCCTTTATATCCTGTCGGCGAGTTTAATCTACAGCAATGCATCATGGTCTATACGATCATCATGTGTTTGTAGCGTCGCTGTCCTGTGAGAAACACGTATCTCAGCTGTTTGCAGCTTTGTGACGATGCATTTTCCAGCTGATCCAAGAGGCTTTTTTAAGTTTATTTAGCTTCAGAAGGATTTTCTCAACACATAAAGGAACTCTTCATCCTTCAGTTCATCACAAACACTCAACATCAACATCAACACATCTGGAGAACTAAAGCTGTCACATGAATGTAGTAGAGTAAAAAGTAGTTACATTCCACCACTAATAAAGACAACACACTGTATTCAGAGTACGATGTGAGGAAGTGACTCCTGACAGCTGAAAGGAAACGAAGTGAATGACATGAAGTTTGAGTTCTTCTGGTGTCGACCAGCAGAGATTCATCAAGACGACCTCACACGGACTCACATCATGTAACGACTTCCTCTCAGCGCCGTTCAACGCCCCTCATTGTGAGGTGAAATTACATTATGCTTAACATGGCTGACGGTGACCTCACTGGTCTGGACTCCCTGTGTGTGTGTGAGTGTGTGTGTGTGTGTGTGTGTGTGTGTGTGTGTGTGTGTGTGTGTCTTGGCTGTTTCCTGTCAGCTGTTGTTTCTCACGTCTGTGTTGAAGGACGTCTGGAGTGATCGCGTGTCGTCTAACTTTATTTAGTCGTTTCCGGAGCAACAAACATGTTGTCACATGTAACAGCGAACATCTGGAACATCTGATCAATAATCAATCAACCTGCTACGAACACCTTCACATTAATGTTTCTACTAACCATTATCTGATCTTATTAACCAGTAATAAACATCCACTGAACGCTGGACATGAACCAGCTGTTGACGTTTTTAATTTTTTAGATATACTATACTACGACTTTTTTATTTTATCAACATACTTTGCTATGACTTTTTTCGACAGAGTCCCGTGTGAAACCAGAAGTCATTATTTGATTGATTGATTTATTGTCACGTAACTTCCATTCTTAAAGGGACTGTTTGTAACTTTCTAAGCGTATAAATGGACCGGGTCGGGACATATGCGCGCTCGCGTGTGGCCGCTGTCTCGTCTCCTCTGCCTGCTCGCCTTCACTCAGACAGCGCGCGCGTTCTCGCGTACTCGCTCCACCTCTAGACGTGAACGTGCGCTCACTCCACACTGCAGAAGAGTTAGTTTAGCTCTGAGAATATCTAGTGAATGTACAGTGGACGTTTGGTCAGAAATAACTGCTGCAGCTCCTCCAGACCAACAGAGGTTTCCCGTGTCTTGTGAAGTGACGGGGCTCTTCAGAGAGAAATGTTATCGCCTCGTTACCGACCGGTACCGACCGGTTGCCGGTATCTCGCTGCAGAGCCCCGAAAAGCCAACACTAGGATCAGCATTGATTCATGGAGAGACCTTGGTCTGGTCAGCTAACATTACTGCCAAGCAGCTGAAATATAGAGTGATGTTGTGGTTTTAGCTGACGTGTGTCGCCTCACTGTGTTGAGTGATGCTCCTTTATGTCTATTTAGAGCGAGCAAGTGCGAGCTCGACGCTGACTTTCGTTGATTTCACGGCCACAGGTGTCGCTGTTAACAAGCATTTCTGAAAGTTACAAATAGTCCCTTTAAATAGTGAGGTTTTAGAGACGATGCATGTGTTTGGGAAGTAGTGAACACACGACTGGATAAATGAGACTTGGATTATACGACACATTTCCATCCCAACTCGTCATATAAACCGCCGCTTCGTCGGGCGTCTTTAAACTACGTCACCACATATTTATATTTATTTATTCTTCAAGAATCCAACGTAACACAGGACGGGTAACTGATCTACAGACGGTCATCTTAAGGGTGAAGTATTCCTTTAATTACAAGGTACTTCTACTTCACTTGAGCATTTACCTTTTTACGCTTCTTTATATTCTCAGCAACATCTCAGAGGGAAATCTTGTTTACTTCACCACATCTATTTGATTCAGATTAGTCAGATGAATATATATGTGTGTGTGTGTGTGTGTGTGTGTGTGTGTGTGTGTGTGCGTGTGATACTACATGTGGAGATTTGGCAGTGATCTCTGAACGCTTTGCTTCAGGCAGCAGTGTAATGTTGGACGGACGTGGGCGTGTCCCTCTGCTGTGTGTCAGTGTGTGTTAAAGGTGGTCCAACATGAGAACGGCCGGCAGGCAAAATGTCACCGTTATATACAAGTGTGAGAATATGTGTGATACAGTCATCTGAACGGACACACAGACACACACACTCCTGACTCCTTCAGTCAGGATCAGTCATATGAACCAGTAGTCGCTGATTCAAAACATTACAGATACACATTTTCAGATTTTAATCACATTTTTTTTGCTTTTTTGTGAAATACTGGAGAGTTTGTTCCTCAACGCGACTTTAATATTGGTTAAAATGAAACAAAATAAGATATAAACGTCCCTCTCCTGTCATTAAACTGCTCACATTTTTATAAATAATCCGTAGCGAGAGGAAGTGAGGAGGAATTATCTGTTTATAAAAAGATTCAAAAGTGTAAATATGTAAGAAATCATCATATAGGTTAAACCTGAGAAGAAGATTTACACTTCTTGCACGCTGAATCCTAATTTTAATCTTTTTAAAAGACATTTTAGTGAAGAATGTTTTGGGAATATCTGACCTGCCAACATTTAAATGAACTACATTGTGCAGGTAAAAACATTGTTTTCACAGCATCCATCTTCCCTTTCTCTTAACTTGTAGAAGCATGATTATGATGCATATGTATATATAAATAAACATTACAGATTACTAACCCATATATAGACATCACATCTCATGTCTTTCTGTTGCTGGTGAAGTTGTTGTGCAGAGCGTTGTCGCCCTCTGCTGGTTTGATCAGGAACTGCAGGATGAGTTCAGCTCAGGATTCTTGGTTCTCTCATTCATGAGCATTTATTTAGTAACTGTTCTGGAGCTTTTGATCATATCACATGATCTTCATCAGCAGTTGTCAATGTAAATATTTAAAAAACAATGTCTTCTCATCCGTGATGGTTTAAAAATTGAATATTAAGCTGATATTATGAAGTGTTCATTGTTATTTATTAATTGCGCAAATCTCTAAGAACCTTTAAGTAAAGGATCTAGACTTATTCCACCACTGACAAAACCAAAGAATACTTAACAAGGATACAGAGAGTGAGTTTTAGTTTCATATATATA
>CAKAOI010051805.1:0-7500 GCA_916701655.1 Sebastiscus albofasciatus
AAAAAAAAGTCTGAAATAAAGTCTGAAAAAAAAGTCTGAAAAATGTCGGACAAAAAAAGTCTGAAAAAAATATCTGAAAAATGTCGGACAAAAAAAGTCTGTGAAAAAAGTCTGAAAAAAAATCTGTGAAAAAAGTCTGAAAAAAAAGTCTGAAAAAAATATCTGAAAAATGTCAGACAAAATAATTTCATCTAGTTATGTAGTGTCTGTGATCGTTATTAGATTCCTCACGCCATGTATTATCGTCTCCCTCCCTCCCTCCCTGTCCAGGTACATGTTGGGTCTGTCGGTAATCCCCGCCGTGCTCCAGTTCGTGGGATTCCTGTTCCTGCCGGAGAGCCCTCGCTGGTTGATCCAACGTGGCCTGACCCAGAAGGCCCGTCGTGTGCTCAGTCAGATCCGAGGCAACCAGAACATCGACGAGGAGTACGACAGCATCAAGAACAGCATCGATGAGGAGGAGGACAGCGGAGGAGGTAACGGGGAATGAAATGAGGGAGGATAGGGGGCAAGAGAGCAGCATTTTGTTTTTGCTTTTTGTTTCATGCTTTAAGGATTTTGCTTATTTTCAGGTGCATACTTGTATTTTGGGTTGTACTAGAACATGTTTACATGCTTTAATGTTCAAAACACTCTTTGGTTTTCTCATACCGGCCGTGCTGCAGCACCTCTTTTCATCCTCTGTCTGAAAAGACTCCGCTCTAACTGGCTTTATTTGAGAGCGTGCCAAACATACAAATGTGTTACTTGGTGACATCACCACGTTACGGAAGAAAAGGCAGGACTTCAAACGAGGCATTTCAGGCAGTTCAGGAGCAGTGCTTCTGTAGGGGAGAGTAACTCCCTTTGGCGTGGACTTTGCAGAACTTTTACATGCACAAAAAATTATATAACACACTGAAGCAGTTTGTGAACTGTTTAACTGTAGTTCGGTGTAGGCATTTCAAGGCATTTCATTGGTGTAGAGGTGACTGCTACAGGTTAGAGATCACTCATCATCTTTACAGAGTCTTTCTTAGGCCCTGCCTATACATCGAGAGATTTTTTTAAAACAGATATTTTCCTCCACGTTTTGGCCTCTCGTCCTCATGCAGACAAAGTTAGAGACTAAGACTAAGGTTCAGATTTTTAAAAACTCTGCCTACTTTGTGTCTGTGTGGACGTGTAAAACGGAGCGTTTGGGAAACAATGATGTCCTCTCTTCATTTCCATGCCCATTGTTGCTTTGTGTAGAAACAATAACAAAGATGGCGGACTACCAGCTTTGTTAGCACTGCTCAGACTAATTACTAATTTACATTTGAAAAATGTTCCAGTCACAGGAGGCCAAAGCAGGGAACACATTAAATACTGTCTGTCGAGGCTGAATGGTGATTGAATAAAGAGACAGTTTAGGACAGCAGAGTGATGACAGTCATGCAGTTCGACCAGGAAACAATAACTGTTATCCAACTGACTGTAATGAAGCCGAAGGAAAGGGAGTGAGAAGGGTGGTAACAAAATTCATTGACCCTTAACTTGTAATCTCACTTGGGGTGTAAATATTACTGCGAATGTTTGGAGTCGTTTTTGCGTTTGAGTGTGAACGGAGATATTTTGTAACGGAGGGGAAAATATCCGTTTTTAATATTCTCTCTATACATGTAGACAGGGCCTTAGGGACCTCCTCCACAGCAAAGGCAAACAGTGCTGTCAAGGGATGATTTTAAACATGTTTGAAAGGTACTGGCTAATTCTTGGGCTCATGTTATTAACACCTCACAGCTGACAGTCACGACCCCGAGCCTCGAAGGCAGCAGCCATCCTTTTCAGTCACTCTGATGAGTGAGGCTGATTAGAGAGTTCATGCTCCCCCTCCTGCTGAGTGATGAAGTCCTTCCTACTGAAGCAACAATAACTCATTCAGTTGCTCTGTTGCGTTTCCCTCGACTCCCAGGGCGATGATGGCGGCCCGCTGCGAGCAGTAAAGTAGCATCTTTTTCTATTGACGTCTTCTTTTGTCCCGTCTGCTCGTCCACGGCGGCTTTTCAGCGCTCAAGATGACTTTTGTAGTCGTGTACAACAGCAAATGTTTCCTCACACAGCAACAGGTGTTAAAGAGCAGTATATTGTTGAAGCTGTCATGAACTGGATGGAGGTTGAATCCTTTTGGTGATAGCTCAGCTTTCAACGAGGTGAATCAGCGCTGTGAATAGAGATCTCTGGTAGAAAAAGGCAAACACAAACAGAAAGCGGAGGAGGTTAACGACTGCGACGGAGTAGATAGAAAATACTTTCTTCTTCACGGTCAATTATTGTGTGAGCTGACCTTTGCTTTAGCACTCGGATGCTGCTGTTCGGTGCGAGGCTTTGCCAGCGTGAGCCGACAGTATTGAACGAGGTTGTCAGAATGACGGCTGACTATTAGCTGTGTTTCATAACACGGCTCGTGACAATCATGACATTTTACTGTATTTCAAAGGCCACATGTGTGTGTGTGTGTGTGGTACTCATCGGTCTGATCCTGCAACTCTTTACCTCACCTGTCGTCTCTTTTCCATCCTCGCTTAAACCAGCGCAAGACTCACAAACACACTTGTTTTTATTCACATTTCATAGCGCTCTTTATCTGCCATCTGTTTGTGTCTCGTGTGTGCGAGAGAAAGCACAATTAAATCCACAAAAGAGAGACATTATGCACATTCGCAAGCGAAGAGCATACGGTGTTGTAATTGCTGCAGTGATGTGAATTTGAATCCAACCCCCAAAAAACAGTTACTTTCACGATCGCTGGAAGTCTTCTATCAAAACTCTAGTCGTTTTATTTTTATGTGTTAGCTTTAAAAGGCTGATTTTCACCTGTTGCCCCTTCAAATAACAGGAAAGCAGACAAGATGTAAAATAATAAACAGATCCTGGATGTTACCAGCTATATCTGAGTTTGGATTTTGATTTGTGGAAGCAACCCCAGCCAAACTTGAGAGCGTTACAGTCACAAAAAAATCATAAACTCTGTCTTCTTATTCCAAGCATTTAAGCTAAATATCCAAACAGGGTTATGTTGTGTGAATGACACAATAGTGCGCAAGGCAAAAGCGTGTATGAAGAACGCTGTTCTTGCTTTAGGTGTGTCATTTTCACGCTATGTAATCTGTACTGACTGCTGTGTAAATGCATTTGCGTGAATATGCTACGCTCAGAGCTAGTGGCGTAGTATAAAACATGAGAAAGAACGCTTATGGCGGACGGAAGAGGAGGTGGATGGGTCCAACATACAGAGACCGGTGGAGTTTTTTTGCAAGTTACGTTAGAGACATTTGTCACGTGTTTTCCGTACTTCTGTTACGTTGTATCATACATATTTTACATAATTTACATACTTATTTTAAGCCCAAACATGACATTATTCCTAAACCTAAGTGAGTGGGTTTGCTGCCCTCTGTTGGTAGATTACTGCACCTTCATACACACATGTAATATTATTATAAAGTAACACTGACATGCTGTCCTCTGGTAGACAGGTCTATTCCACGCTTTGGCCTGATACAGTCCGATATTACATTTTTCCTTATTATACGTTTGACTAACTAGCTCTACGATGTTGTTTCTTTCTTCTTTAAGCACAATATTTAGCCATCAAGAGCATATTTAAGACACTTCACAAGATTCTCCTTTTAAAAGGTGTCAACTGGAGTTTTCAATCAGCTGATTAAGCGTTAGCGCAGCTATCTAGATGGTAAATTGACTTGCATTTATACTCCTCCGCCCACTCAGAGTGCATCTGGTATGCTCTGATGAAGGTCCGACAGACCGAAAGCTTAGAATAAAGTGGAATACTGCATAGATCTAAAGTGTGTGGATATCTTTTCTATCATCTTTTGGACTCATTGATTTTTCCAGCACCTTAAGCAAAGATAAGACAGGTGGAGCGGTTGTCATCCTGCAAAACTACTTAGGTTGAATTTGTTTTTTTTACCACTACATGCAGAATTTCCTTTTTTTTTTTAAGCAGAGTCAAGCCTGAGATGAAGTTGGAAATTACTTCTACCGTCATAGCACACAAACTCTTAAACAACTGTGTTTCCAATTATACTGGAAGAGCTACAAGCCGCAGATACAGAACATGGTTTCCTGATCTGGATGCAATACTTCAATGTCTCAACGGTGATGGCGATGACTTCCATGCCTACAGTGCGTGACCATCAAAGGTGTTTTCTATGTTTGGACAACTTTCTCTACGGAGCTTATTGTTTGTCTCGGCCTGTCTGCGATGAGCCGAGCCGGGAGAGTAATGGAGGGCGAGAGAGAGTGGAGATAGGAGAGTCGATTAACAAGCAGGAGAGGACGAGCGGGCGAAAGGCTGAAAGAACGGCAAAAGAAGGGGAGGATGAGGAGAGGAGAGGAAATTGGATTCATCCTGCAACTAATCAACCTTGACAACAGAGAACAGCATGTCTCTAGGAGGAGTGGCATCCACTGGTCCCCTGGGTCCATGTGGCTCGCCGTGCAGAGAGAGGAGCCTCTATCATCACACACTGATGTATAAAAACACACTGGCTGCTGAGTGTCCCTCTTGTGGGACTCAGTGTGTGTCCTTTTTTCATTTCAGTGTCTCTCCTCCTCACTGTAACTCATCGCTTGCGGTCAGCATCAGTTACTGTGTGCAACCAGAGGCACAGCAGGGCGGCTCCTCTCACTGCCAGCTTGTTATCTCGCAGCCAGTGTTTAACATGTTGATTCAACGTGAAATATAGAAACCAAATGTACAGACTTTATGTTGTTGTCTCGCTTGAGTTTGTTTCAAGTTCATGCCTCTTTGTGATTCCAATTAGCACGGCAGAAAACTGAACAATGTGTCAGGTTTTCCTGCAGAGACGGCGCCGTTATACCGCATCTTTCATTGGGTTTTGGTTAGAATGATGATGGAGCAGCTGGAAGACTGAATTGGCACATTAACTAATATCACACGCATTTAATGCCAAATGAGTTCTGTGATGACAGTTGCTTTCCAGTGAACTCACTAATTAGCCACTTTCCAGACACACTGCATTTTGCACTCCAACTTATATACTAAAACTGGCTGGCTGTTTTTATTTTCTCAAATGTCCATGAAATATCTTGTGCACTCTGCAGCCTAATTGCCACGGGGTTTAGGCTGCTTGATTACTTAGAATAACATCAGATGGACTTGTGGTTGTGATCGGCTGTGAATTCACTGCTTGATGGATCAAGGCCAGATCCGTGAGCGTGTCTTAACTCATCAAGTTTGGCAGTTCTCTATATAGTTATATTACGATACCTCCTGAGATGCATTGTCTCGTTTTCAAGAGGGTGCTGATGAGTATCTGGGTCTGAAAAGAGAAGTCAATGCAGAAGTGCCTTAAACTTGCATTCTTTCTACTAGCCAGCAGGGGGCGACTCCTCTGGTTGCTAAAAGAAGTCTTATGGTATAGAAGTCTATGAGAAAATGAGCCTACTTCTCACTTGATTTATTACCTCAATAAACATTGTAAACATGAGTTTATGGTCTCAATCGCTAGTTTCAAGTCTGCTTCAATACAGCATGATGTTCATTTAGTAAATTATGGTCCCATTTAGAGTCAAATAGACCATAAAGCAGGGGATGCTTTAGGGCGGGGCTACCTTGTGATTGACAGGTCGCTACCGCGGCGTTGTCCGGTCTGGGTCACAGTGTGATTTCAGTTCATGAAAGTTAATTATAACCGTTTTGGTCACCTAAAAAATGTCTTATTCAGCATTTGGTTGTACTTAGCTCCACCCTTTTGTGTAACTTCTGGTTGCAAATAACCAAGATGGCGACCTCAAGACTTCAAATTGGCAGTCCACAAACCAATGGATGATGTCACGGTGACTACGTCCACTTGTATACAGTCGATGGGGCCTGACAAATCATTCCAATTTACCAACTTATTGGATAGTACGTACAAACAAAACAAACACACAAAGCATGACAAATAGTTCAGAAAAATAATAAAGTAATTGCCATGACATTCATTCATAACTGTAAAAGTGAGCATTACAAGCAAAAGCAACTTAATTTAAAGTAAATAAAATACTAGTTTAAACCCAAAGATGCTTTTTTCGTTCTGGCATTTTCAGATTAAGATACTCTCTACTGTCAGAAACATTTCAAAATAAATGTATATAAACTATTGTAAATAACATTTAAAGGTAATATATTTGACTTAGTAGTATTATGACACACCATGTCAGCATAATCCAGACTAGGTAGCAACGATTGGTTGACGAGCTTTTTCCTGACATTAAAAAAGAAAGCCCTATAAAGAATGCCCAGACCTTGATTTAGTTTTTAATAACAGCATATGTGGATGTTGGAAGAAGCTCAGAATCAATGATAATGCCTTGTGATATGAAAAACCCATCAATGCATGTAATTGAAAGTGTATTTGAGGATTCGCTTGTTGGTGTCAAGAAGCACACAACAAAGATTTATTTTTATTAGGTGGCAGCTTGTAGACAAAAATCACACTGAGGCAAATACTGAAGGCGGCAAGTCGAAGATTTTCATCTCTCTTCAACTTATTATTGCTTTATTTTGAGGGCAGAAATTCAATCAGAGTCATCCAACTATGTAAATTAAACTGTAAATCTTAAAACTAAACTTCTTGGAAGGTGCTACAGCCCCTTTCACACAGCCTGTTCAAGGCGGGAATGTTGTGACGTTATTCTGCCTCGCTGTTCTTGGAATTGGGGGGACAAAGTTGTTCCACCGCTGAGTCACAGAGCCGAGTCGATGTCTGTGTGAAGCGGACAGCCGGCACGGAGCTACACGCACACACACGCTAGACCCCGACGCTGTAGTGTTTAACGTGACGCCCCTTTTGCTCCTGTGATGCCGGCGTGCTATTTGAAATCATTATTCTGCCAATGGTGTTTCGTTCAATGTGAAAAAGTAAAGCCGGCGTAACGGCGGATCTTCTTTACGGCAGCATTGCAGAATCCATCCCTATGAAAAGGTCGGCTATGATTGAGGGATTGCCTCTCAACACGTCTCTCAACATGGTGAATTTACTGTTTTATTTTGTCAACTCGCTCAACACAAATCTTGAAGTCTCAGACTAACATAAGAAAGTTTTAACAGATAGAACTTCGCGGGGAATCAGGCAGAAAGGGCAGACACTACATGACACTACATGATTTGACCTTTATAATTTACTTTACCACCTTTCAGCAGAACAGGACACCAGTGTTGCTCATGTCTCATACTCATCCTCTCCTCCAAATCTCCTCCAAAGTGTAGTTCTTAGATTAAATCACAGTATACGTACAGTCTCAAGGTTCCTCATGACTGAATCCCAAAGTGAAGAATCTCTCTAATGTGCGGCCACCATCTGTGCCACCTCATTTCATGCCTGCGCCACTAGCATGTTTGCAATTTACATGCTCTCTTTAGGGCTGACGTACTGTATGACCTGGAGACCAGCTGTCGCCTAGCAACCAGACAGAGGGAGAGGGCAGAGGGATTGGTAGACGGACAGA